>JAJOZX010007520.1:0-202500 GCA_023014485.1 Bathynomus jamesi
CCGCGGAACATCCGCACATTTTCTCGCAACCGCATCCGCACTTGGACTGCGGATGTCGTGCGGATGTGGACCGTTCAGATAAAATGTCATTAATAAGCGGAAATTATCAAATTCTACTATATTAATAGAACTAGTTCATTGTGCGCAAAAGTGATGCAAGCGACAAGACGAGAGGCTGTTCTTGTATGAAGTTACTCTCTTGCAACCTACTTAGATCCACGTTACAAAGCTAAGTTATTTTCACCTAGTACATTAGAACGAGTTAAATCATCACTTGGCAAAGCAGTTGAAGAGCTTCAATCTCTTGAATCTGTCGCTTCGCCACCCACCAAAAGAATAAAAGTTTCAGTGACAGAACCAACACCTTCAACAAGCAAATCTATCACAGAATCTGTCTCTCAGTTTCTTGAGTCAAGCAGCAATGACGAGACACTACGTGATGTCAAAAGATGTAGTAAAAATGATCGAGAGCTATCACCAAGAAAAACGCCTGGTTGCATGTGACAGTCCTATTAGTTGGTGGAAAATACGCAGAATATCTATCCATACTTGAGTAAACTTGCAAGGAAACATTTAGCCTGTCCTCCAACAAACGTACCAAGCGAGAGATTATTTAGCAGTGCTGGATTAATATATGATGAAAAGAGAAACAGACTGGCAGCAGAAAAGGCAGAAAAATTAATGTTCCTTAAGCATAACCTTCCTATAATTAAGTTTGAACATTAAACGATGAACATCTTAGTTTACTTTATTTTAATTACTCATTTATAAATATGCCTAATAAAACTTTAAACTTAATATAAATAGTTATCAAGCTAATTAAATATCTCTTTCTATAAGGGCGGAGGTTGGGGAAAGAGGTCGGTGGGGTGCATTTGAGTTGGGTTCACGTCCCGCATCCTGGTAACACAATTATGGTTTCTAATTGTGGCTGAAACTCAACAAAATATAACGAATTTATTTGCAGACGAATTCACTAATTGATTTCTATATTAGTTAGATGCTTGATATTATTTTATATGTTCAGAGAAAAGTACAGCAATTATTGTACAATTAATCAATTGTACTACATTATAGCTACAGCTCTCTCTATATAATAACTTATTATATACGTTAAACACAACAAATCTCGAATATATCCTAAAAAATAACGAAAATGTAGACATCCGCATCCGCGGATGTTGAAATCAAACATCCTCATCCGCATCCGCATCCGCGGATGTGAAAAAAATGACATCCGCTACATCACTAATATATATATATATGTATATATATGTATATATATGTATATATGTATATGTATGTGTATGTATGTGTATGTATGTATGTGTATGTATGTATGTGTATGTATGTGTAGTATGTATATATATATATATTATTAATATATATGTATGTATATGTATGTATGTATATGTATGTGTATAGAATATATATATATATATATATATATTATATATATATATATATATATGTATATATATGTGTGTATATATATATATATATATATATATATATATATATATTATATATGTGTATATGTATATATATATATATATGTATATGTAATGTATATGTATGTATATGTATGTATATATATTATGTATGTATGTATATGTATGTATGTATATGTATATGTATGTCTATGTATATATATATATCTATATATATATATATATATATATATATATATATATATATAAGTTTCAGACCAACAAAGACCCTAGGATCCACTCATGGCTGGTCTACCTAACTGTGTTCGTAATCGTGTATTGTGTATGTCCTCCGTGGTGGCGGAGGGGACCTACAATTTTACGTGGGTTCCGAACCACAAGACATAAGAAATTTATGTAACAACTCCCTGTAGATTGGCAACGATCAATTTTGCAAAACTAAGTAATTATCAATTTAAAATTAATTACTTATCGATTTAAAACTAATTAATTATTGATTTAAAACTAAAGATAGAATCTCTGGATCCAGAGGATCAAGTCATAATAGACTACTATCCACAATTATGTTACACGCTATATCTATTTATAACCGACATGCAAATATATCAGATCCAAAGAATCCAGTCAATTTCATTACGGTATCCATCAATACTAGTACCTTGCCAACGAAAAATAAGTCACGGTCCATATCGATTGCGGACCAAGTCAAAATTTACAACCATATACAGTACAATATATATACTTAGGAGGAAAAGTGTAGGTGTGGCTGTAAAGACTGTACAGTAATGTAGAAATGTGTGTGCACCCATTTTGGGTCTCCCATTTAAAGGTGTTTGTGGGGCAAGTGAAGATCATGAGTTTTTCAATACCTCACAGTACGATGGCGGGCACCGCTCGGCAGAGGAATCTCTTTAAATGGGGTGTGTAAGGACAGACAGTATCCTCTAACCCAAGACGCTGCCTCCCTATATCCCACAACACTTGTGTTGAGCTGCGGGATCTATCACCGCAAAGCCTTAATTTTACTACCTTAAACTATACCCAATCTATCAACATATGCGTCTAATCGATTTTTAAACATGTTTATAGACGTGCTACTAACTACTTCTACCGGCAAACTATTCCACCTATTTACTATTCTATGCGTAAAAGAGTTTTTCGCAACTGCTGTCTCGAACCTTCTACTTGTCAACTTACACCCGTTATTTCTAGTCCTATTATATTGAGATATTTCGAAAAAGCTATCTCTATCTACGTTATCGAACCCATTCATAATTTTGAAAACCTGGATTAGATCACCCCTTAACCTCCTAGTCTCGAGTGTTGTCAATTTTAACTCCTTAAGCCTATCCTCGTACGACTTTGACCTAAGCGACGGAATCATCATCTTTGCTCGTCTTTGAACTCTTTCGATTTTGTCTGTGTTTGCGCATATGCGGATTCCAAAATTGGACCGCGTACTCCAAATGGGGTCTAACTAATGATTTATAAAGAGGAACTATAATATCACGCGATTTGTACTCAATATTTCGAGCTATAAAACCTAACACTTTGTTCGCCTTATTGACCGCTGCTGTACTTTGTTTCGCTACTTTTAAATCACCAGTGACTATAACTCCTAAATCTTTTTCCTGCTCTACGCTTGTTAAATCTTTCCCTGACATACTATATGCAAAATTACCGTTACGCGAACCTATATGCAAAATTTTGCACTTATCAACGTTAAATCTCATTTGCCATGTGACTGACCAATCAACGATTTTATTCAGATCTTCCTGGATTTTACCTCTATCTTCGTCATTAATCGCCCTACTACCCAGCTTCGTGTCATCCGCAAACTTTGAAACTGTACTGACTAGGCCGACATCTAAATCGTTAATATATATATGTGTGTGTGTGTGTATATGTATATATATATATATATGTGTGTGTGTGGTATATGTATATATATATATATATATATAATCATATAATATATATATATATATATATTAAATTGATCTGTAGAAGCAACCCGCATAATTATATATATATATATATGTGTGTGTGTGTGTGTGTGTGTTTTTTCTTTTTTCCCTTCTACTCCAGATGGAGAGTTTTTACTTCCGGGGCTAAACCTTAACCCTCAGGAATTTTTAGGTACAGCCTAGTACCAGGCGTAAAATAGAGGTGCTGTATCGTAATATCTCCCCTACAACTTCTCCATATGTCACACTTATGGGCAGTTGGTTCAGGAACTCTACTGTGGATTTCTTTACTGCCCCTGTCGCCCCCACTACTATTGGGATGATCTCAGGTTCCACATTCCACATTCTCCTTATTTCGTGTTTGAGTCTCTGGTATTTTAAGACCTTTTCCCTTTCATAGTTCGCCACATTCCAGTCCGCTGGGACTCCTACTTCTACCAAGAGGCACTTGTTTCCCTCCTTCTCTCTTACAACTATGTCTGGTCTGCATCCTGATACCCTGATGTCAGTTGGTATCTCGTGATCATATAGGAGCAGCACTTTGTCATTGTCTTCTATTCCTTGTGGAATATGTTCCCAGTGTTTTTCTGTTTCTAGCCTTATTTCCTATTTCTTACACAGCTTGCAGTGGATTAGCTTGCAGACTGCATTGTGTCTGGCTGTGTAGTTTCCTCTGTGCAGGAGTATTTCACACCCCGATAGTATGTGACTCACAGTCTGGGCTCTTTGAGCACAATCTGCACATCTCACTTTCATTTCTGCCCTCAATATTCCTTTTGAACCAGTTTGTCTGTAGTGCCTGGTCTTGTGCTGCCATCACCAGCCGTTCATCTTCTGGTCTCAGTGCCCCTCTTACCAGGAACTCCACGGTTTTATCCCTCTTCTATGTATGCTCTGTTCAGCACGTCCTCTTTGTATACTTTGCTGAACTTGTGCTCTTCCCAGTTCTTCTCCTTTTCTTCTGATCTTTTCTTGTTATACCTTCTTTTGATGGTGCTTATCTTTTCTATGAGAGGTTTATTTGCAATGTCTTCAAGCTGTTCAGGTCCTATGCCAGCATCCACTGGATAATAATTTGCCTTTTTTGAGAATGATGTTGTTTGAGGCTTTTCACGTTCATGGTCTCTTACAAATATGACTAGCCTTCCTTCTCCTTCCTTTATGTACTGTGCTAATCCTATTGTTGTGGCTTTGTGCACTTGGTCAATTAGCGCAAGCCCTAATCCACCGACCCTCCTTGGCAGGTATAGCCTCGGTGTGCATTGGCATTGGTTTTTATATATGACCTTATGCGCATGGAGCAATTTTCTGGTGATCGTATCCAGTTTGTTAATTTCTTGCTGGGTCCAGTTGATTATGCCAAAACTATGACAGTACAGGTACCGCCAGTATGTTTATGGATAGGATCTTATTTTTACTGTTTCGGCGAGATTTTAGGATTAGCTTTATCCTTTTTGAATATTCTTTCCACAGTCTTTCCTTCATGATGTCATTTTCCATCTTTTCAGATTCCTCCATCCCCAGATATTTATATGTAGCCTCTTGCTCTAGTTCTTCTATCACGATATTGTCCACCCTGATGTTTTCTGATTCACACTTTTTGCCTTTCTTTAGTGTGACAGCGGAACATTTCTCAAGCCCAAACTCCATCTGGATGTCATCTGAGAACTTTTTGACCTCCCTGACCTCTTCTGTTAGCCCTTTTGTTTGGGGCATATAGTTTTAGGTCATCCATGTAAAATAAGTGATATATTTTCGGGCTGTTCTTTTCCCTTGGTCTCATTACGTAGCCTTTGTTTAGGTTATTTATTAGTTGGCTGAGTGGGTTTAGCGCCAGTACAAACAAAAGAGGGGATATTGAATCACCTTGGTAGATCCCTCCCTTGATTCTCACACTGTTCTCCTCTAAAGTTCCCTTACTATGATGGAGAGTTAGGTCTGTTTCCCATTGTGTCATAGCTGTTTTTAAGAAGATCCTGATGGTAGGGTGGATCTTGTATAGTCTCAATACTTCCTTCACCCAGGAGTGGGGTACACTGTCATACGCCTTTTTGTAGTCAATCCATGCCATGCTTAGGTTTCTCTGTTCCTTTCTGCTGTTCTCCAATATAGCCCTGTTGATTAACAGCTGGTTTTTTGTCCCATACGTTTTTCTGCTTCATCCTTTTTGTTCTGGGCTTATGATGTTTTCTTCTGCATGGCTGTAGATCTTGTCAGCTATGATTCCTGTTAGTATTTTGTAGATTGTTGGCAAGCACGTTATTGGTCTATATTTACTTGGATTCTGGGTTTCATGGGACTTTGATAGTAATGTTGTTTTTCCTTTTGTCAACCATTCTGGTGGTGCTTCTGCTTTTACTATCTTGTTGAAGCACCTTGTTAGTTTTCCATTCAGTGATGTTAGCTTTTTCAACCAGAAGTTCTTAATCATGTCTGGGCCTGGTGCTTTCCATTTGCTGCTTCTTTTTATTTTCTCCTCGACTTCTTTCACGGTTATTCTGTCCATGTCCATCTCTGAGATGTTTCTCACCTTTACACTGTTGTAAAGGCTCTCAATCCATTCTGCACTATCATTATGGTTGACTTCGTTCTCGTAGATGTTCTTCCAGAAATGCTCCACTTGTTCTTTTTCAGGTGGTCTTTCTACGTTTATCTGGACATTCTTTAACTCTCTAAATAGTTTTGTTGGGTTGTCTTCAAACATCTCAGTTTGTTTCTTTTCTCTATCCAAGCGTATATATCTTGCCAATCTTTTTGCCTTTGCCGACAGGTCTAGCTTTTTCCTGGCAATGCTTTGTCTGATCTTTCTTTCATTGTCCAGTCTTTCTCTTTGGATTAGTACATTTACCTTCCTCCTTCCCAGTTCAGATCTTATTTCCCCCCTCATATGGGTAGTTAGGATCGAGATCTCCTCCTGAGGTTACCTACTCTGCTCTCTAGTTTTTGCTGCTACCTTGGCTTCCTCTCATTTCCATTCTTTCCATGGTTTTGCTTCTGGCTATTCTGCTTGCGTGTTTTTATCCTGCCATCTCTGTTACACTGACTGCTGTTGCATAATATAACCTGTTTAATTCTGTAAGGTTACTCTCCTGGGGTGTTATTGCAAGTAGTACCTTGTTCGCTATCTCTCTATATTTCCTGACCTTATAGGTGTTCCTCAGCTTGGGCAGTGGTCTTCTGTGGTTCAGTTCCTGTTGTACATCATCTTCTCTGTGGATTAGGATCCTTCTTTTCATTTCCTTCTCTTCCTCACTCTCCTCTTTATCTCTTCCACACTATCATTGCCTGGTCCTGATGTAGAGTCTCCCTCATCATCTGATGGCTCACTTTGGGGAGGGGGAGGGGGAGGGGGTGGCAAGATGTTTGTGTGCCTGTGGCTCATTTTCACTTCCACCTCCTCCTCTTCCCGCCCTGAGCAGGCATCCTTGTCCACTTCTTTTGTGCTGTCTCCTTTGTTTTTTCTGTCATTGAGGGTTTCACTTGGCTTTCTGGTGTTCCGGCCATTTTTTTTTTTTTTGTTTCTTTCCTCTCCCTACTGTCCCTTTGCTCGTTCTTAGTTCTTCTAGGGCAGTGGTTCCCAACCTGTGGTCCCCGGACCCCTGGGGGTCCGCGAAGGTAGTACTGGGGGTCCGTGAGCTTTCAATATTTCGAGAGGCTCCAATGAAAATCGTACATTTACCCACGATAAGGGCGCTCAGGCTAAAATTTCAAGTTCCCTTGCTCTTGGCTGGAATTATTAATACTTTTTTAATACGCTATATTTTAATTGCATACTCACTTATATGTCCTTTATTTGATAGTGAAAAATGAGAAAACGAGTTAATTATTAGTTAATAAAAACAGTTTGTTTGGTAGACGGAATCTTCCAAAAACATGGGGTCCGTGGGAAAAAAATAAAAATAAAAGGGGTCCTTTGTGGTGAAAAGGTTGGGAACCACTGTTCTAGGGTGTCAGCAGTTATTTCTAGTTGTTCCTGTACAACCCACATTGCCTTTTCTTTTGCTTTCTGTCTCTTTGTTAGCATTTCTCTGCACCTTTTGCTGGTTCCATTTTTTGGGAACTGCTCACTCGTGGCATAGTTGGTACACCACAGTATTTCTCGTTTTTTCTCCACTGACCATTGTGTCCTGGTACCCCCTCTGGGGTTGTAGGTGAAGTTAGTCCGTTTCTTTTTGTTGTTGGGTGAGATGGGGACTTCTGGGGTAGCCCTATTCACGCCGTTGGCTTTCCTTCTTAGGTTGTAGTTCATTGTGTTTCTTTTTCCGCTGTCCGCGGCCTCTCATTCTTGTATTCGAGGCTTTCCTGCTGATTTCTCCCAGTAGGGTGCTCCCCACATCCGCAACCCGGGGGACGCGTCTGGTAGGCTGGAATAGGCCCTCAGAGGCAGGCTGGAATAGGCCCTCAGAGGTATGTGTGTGTGTGATATATATATATATATATATATATATATATATATATATATATTGTGTGTGTGTGTATATATATATATGTGTGTGTGTGTATATATATGTGTGTGTGTATATATATCATACACACGTGTATATATATATATATATATATATATATATATATATATATATATATATATATACTGTATATATATATATGGAAAAGGTTTTCGACATGAAATAAATTTTTTGTTAAAATTTAAGGATATTATTCTGTTTGCATAAATTAAAGTATTAATCTTTGACTTTTTAATATTTTATAACTCTCTCCGATGCCTCAGTGGATCATCTGACCTCTTTCTTAACCCTAACGACTCCAGTGTGCCAAATCTATAGTCTTAAACAGAGATTCCAAAATTCTAAATGTTCTTTTCGGCTAATATAAATCACATAAAGGAGTTAAGTGTAGAACCAAAATTATATGAATTCTTTTGCTAATATCTTTGTTAGACAACCTTTGCAACGTTAATAATCTTTTGTAAACGTGCCACCATGGGAATTTCTCCAGGGCAAAGTGCAAACACTTTGAGAGGGCAGTCGTGCCTCGGCCCTTTGGGCAGGGAGTTCGTGCTTCACCCTTTGAGTGGTTAATCAACCCAATTGGGTTTTCTTCGTTAAGAACTCTCTAAGCAAGTGTAGTATTAAGGATTTGATTTTTCTAATTACTGTGCATTGTAAAAGAAATTTAATATCTTAAAAGTGACTTATCCTCGTGAAATAAAGACTGAAAAAGGTAACACGTCATTTATATCCTTCCAAGTGAGATTTATAAACATTCCATTCTCTCAGCGGACTGAGGGAGGGAGACGCCATTGAGCGAAGGTATAAATTGTTTTTCCGTAACTCGCAGTCAGATTAAGGAAGTTTGAAAAGAAGAACCGTGGATGTCAGCAGTATGAACTTCATTTGTCGGTGCAAGGAAGCGACATACTGAGTTTACCTAAACATCGGCGATGGCTGTTTAACGAAAAAGAGGCCATCTTGCGACATATATATACACACACAGTGTATATATATATATATGTATTTATTATTATTATTATTATTATTATTATTATTAATGAAGTTTCATTCCGCCCATACCCTTATTTCAGGGTACGAGCAGTTCGCAGCAGCATTGTCAAGCAAATAAGGGGTCACTATCGACGAGGCTTCCATACGTGGTTCATCACCACTGAAAGTAACAATGCTCCGTCTTAGCCTAGTCCAAAGAACATTGTATTCGTTTTCGCGCGATTTTTGTCAGTTTGTATTGCAGACACCTCCACAAATTATCAGTCCTGGTGCATGATTCTTCAGGAGCAAGATGCTCCACAACTTTGCGTTTACAATCGCAAACTTTCCGTATACAGGCCTGTATTTATTTTTATACTGTACAGGGTGAGTGAAAAGTCTGGAAACATAGGAACTATGCTTTTCAATGCAAATATACATACCTATATATTTGCATTGAAAAGCATAGTTCCTGTGTTTCCAGACTTTTGACTCGCCCTGTATATCTGTAGACTTAACTCGAAAATAAACTGTATTTGTAAACTAAAACGAAATACAATTTAAAGATGATTACACCTCAAGGTGGAATACCCCCCCCCCCCCGACCCACCCACCAAAAAAAAGGAAAAACTAAACCTCGAAAACACTCTGAAAACTTTTAGTACCTTTAGTGTACATATATGTATATATTATGGGATGAACTAAAACACGAAATAAATAAATGATGCACACACCCACAAGGAAAACTGAAAAGCGATTCCAAAGCCTTAATTAACTCTTCCATACTTTTAACATGATTTTTTTTTTCTGTTAATTTTCCAGATAATTTCCATTATTTTTCTAGTTGTTATAATTTTAATGTTATAATGTTCTCAGAATTCTGCATTCGATGACATTATTACTCCGAGATCCCTGACTCGTGTCTTTGCGTTTTATACCCTTTGTTTTGGAGCTCCTTGTTACCATATTTTACGAGTTGAAATTTTTCTCTGTTGAACTTCGTAATGTTGTCGTCTTCCGCACGCTTGAAGCGTGTTTCATTGTCATTTCGTAATTTTTCTATGTTACTTTTATTTGATATTCCCTCGCATATCTTTGTGTCACCCACGAAACAACGATACGACACTGTCATTAATATCTCAATCTCTGTCTGCTGATGCAATCATTGTTATAAACAGCAAGGGAGTTAATACTGTACTTTGTGGGACAGCTAACGACTTTCGAGACTTCAGATTTAACTCTATTTATTAATATTCTTTGTGTCCTTTGGGTCAGAAAATTAAATATCCAGTCTCATTGTTGCAGTGATTTCTGCTTTAAGTTTGTGTGCTGTAATTTCGTGATCACATTTATCGAAGGCTTTAGCAAAATTAGTATATATTACATCTATAGATTAACTTGACAAAACTACTATGTAATTTTTCTCGAGAAGTTGAAATTATTGAAAAGTTGAGTGAAAAATTTGAACTTTTCGTGAAAAGTTAGGAAAATTGGAATTATAGTATACTGCGAATGTACAGGGTGTTCGAAAAGTCCCGTCACACCCTACAAAATGTATATACTGTATTGCAATACCAATTTTATTTTTGTGTGATTAATTGTATTTATATGTGGTAGGTGTAATTTAAGCAAAGTCATTAGCAACAATTACTTTAATTACAGTAAATACAGTTACTAATTACTAATGTCTGTATCGCTTAATTCATTAACAAATGACGGGCAGCATGGGTTTATGCCGAGATCTTTTGTCATATTGTCCTCATTGTGGACATGGGGACTGCAAGTTCTTGTGATCGTTTCCGAAGTGATTTTTTCGGTGAACGAGCCACCGATGCAATCACACCTTCACATTGTTCTGCTCGCGTTGTTGGTCTTCCCGACCGTGGTCTGTCCTTGGTGGAGCCAGTTTCAAACAGCTTTTTCTCCCAGCGTAATACCGTCTGTTTGGTGGTGCAGCCTTATTGAATCTTGTGTTGAAATCATTCTGGATATCATGCATCGTTTTGCCAGTATGTGACTTTTCATGAGCCCATGTGCTCAGGTCCGGGGAGCGAGCAGGCCACGCAATGGGTCCTCCACGGCCTATCCATTTATCAGAGAAATGGTCATCCAATAGTTTCTGGCTATTCGACTAAAATGAGGTGAAGCGCCGTCGTCGGACACCAAGAGGAACTTCATCTCGTAAATTGCTTAAATCATTCCTTAAAAAATTGGAATATGATTCTCCTGTTAATCTTCCAGGCAAAACAAAATGACCGATTAAATTGTCGGCAATAAGTCCTGCCCATACATTGATACTAAATTGTTGTTGGTACCTTGACTGGATAATGGCATGCGGTTTCTCTTCGGCCCAGTGATGAGTGTTGTGAAAATTGATCACGCCATTTCTTGTGAAGGCAGCCTCATCAGAAAACAACACGGAGGATAGAAAAAGAGGATCGCGAGCTCACTGTTGAAGGAAGTACAAAAAGCCTCTCGTGGTGGAAAATCAGCTTCAGTAAGGTCTTGTACTCTCTGAATGTGATATGGATAAAGCTGCTGTTCTCGTAAAATTCTCCACACAGTTGTATATCTTATACCCTCTGCTGCTGCTATTCTTCGAGTGCTGACACCAGGATGTTCCTCCACGCGATTCAGGACCCGCTCCTCCAACTCAACAGTTCTGGCGCTGATTGGTCAACCAGCATCTGAAACTCGCTTGTTGAATGATCCTGTATCACCAAGACGCTCGTCTATCCTCCGAAAGGTCTTCTTATCTGGCAGATGGCGATTCGGAAACCTTTCCGCATACAGACGTCTTGCTGCGGCCGCATTACACTCGGCAAGTCCATACATGAGATCATGTCTGCCATTTCTGTTTGAATAAGCCTCCATTCTCACTTCAAATGCACACTATCATGAATAGCACAAAAACTTAAAAAAAATTTTTTCACTGGACTGCACTTATTCACGGCAAGAAGTTACGAATACGAACAGTGAAACACCGCGATGTACCTCTGACTGACTGATGGCTCTACAGTCAACGATATTGAAACATGTCATAGAGTGTACGAAACATTACAATCGGCAAGGCCATACATGAAATAAGTCTCGTACACACTCATAAACATTGTCGGCAAGCAGTGTTTGTAAACAGTTTGCGGAAAGAATTGCTGGAACACACAACGGGCTGTAACTCTGAAACAAAGCGATTTCGGGCATATGTTTATATAAACTTTTTCATTGTTTTCAGGTCCTGAATCCATCCTGAAAGTGCGTCCCACATGTTATGAAACACCCTGTATATATTAGTTGCAGAAAAACGTTTATTTGCTTGGTTTTTTTTTAAACCGGTTACTTTTTGGGGGGTTAGTTTACATAGAAAATACATGTATAGTTTCAATAAATTACTTTTTATATGTTGTATAAATATATAAAACATATATTAAACCTATAAAATACTTTTTTAATTATACTTAAACCTTGTTATTAAGAATAGGCCTAATAACTTTTTCGGCCTTTTTTTTATTTCAAGCCAAAAATATTGATCGCATTGTTTCGTGCGATGATTCCTCATTTCACGAAGCTTGTCTAGTTTGTCGTCCTTCTCTTTCCAATAAAATAATTGTTAAATGTTAATAAAACAAAGAAAAATATGTAGCACCTGTGTGTGTGTGTGTGTGTATGTGTAAAAAAATTCTAAAAGATTTTATATTAATTAATGTTAGGCCTGGGACGCAGAGCGGTGTTTCTCAACCTTTTTTTGTGCTGGCGACCCTATTTTGACCGAAAAAAAGGAAAAAAAACCCGCGATTCTCCCTTCCCAAAATGATGATGCAGTCTATATTGCAAGTACAAAAACGGTTCCCGAACTATTTCCTACGTAACGATGGAAGGGAAGTCTTGGTAAGAGGTGGAGCATCTGCCGTACTTACAGGAAAACCTACACGATAAATTGATTGAACGTTCTTCTGACAAGATCCATCAGAAGATTTCTGTACAGTTTGGATACCACGGAAAAACGAGTATTCAGAACTGATGATCTGAATCGGTGAAAGTTTTAGTTCCATTTGCAACCTCATACTTAAACAAATCGGGTTTTTCATCAGTGGTTGCAATTCAAACAAAGCAATGAAATTAACTAATATATATATATATATATATATATATATATTATATATATATTACGCCCAAACATCGAAATCGCTCAGTGAGCGAAAAAAACAGTCACAACGCGTTGTGGATAAACCCAAGTGACCCCACACCGATGTTAAATTTTTTCGCTTCATGCCGTTCTCAAACAACCGCAACGCGTTGTGGACGATTCGGATATGACCACAACTTGTGGACGATTTGAAACGACACACACCGATGTCTTTCATGAAACTCTATTTAAACACGACGTATATTGAAATGATATAACACGACGTCTTAATTTATCGACGTATTCACCGATTTAAAAGCAAGTTAAGCAGATATGCTAGAAAAAAGATAAGTCCTTTAAAAAATGATTATCAATAATTTTCCCGAAGGTGTTTTATTTTAAGCAACTTTAGAATGAGACGTAAATGTAAAAATTAACCAACTGGTTAGGTCAACTGAGTGCTCGGTTAGGTCAACCGAGTGCCAGGTTAGGTCAATTGTACGCCCTTGACGATTGGTTAGGTTAAGCCGTGATATTTTCGTTAGTTTTAACGAAAATATCACGACTTAACCTAACCAATCGTCAAGGGCGTACAGTTGACCTAACCGGGCATTCAATAATTTTCCCGTAGGTTTCGATTAATTTTAAGCAACTTTTACCCAATAATGTTTTCTCTCGAGGAGCCGTTTCCGTGTTTTAGGGTGACACAGACAGACAGACAGACAGAACATTTTATATGGTGTGTGGTCGTTTCAAATCGTCCACAACGCGTTGTGGTCATATCCGAATCGTCCACGACGCGTTGTGGTTGTTTAAGAACGGCCATGAAGCGAAAAAATATCTAACATCGGTGTGTGGTCACTTAGGTGCATCCACAACGCGTCGTGGCTGTTTTTTTTTTTCGCTCACTGAGCGATTTCGATGTTTGGGCGTAACATATATATTACTTTGTTTAGTCTATTCAACCGAATATAAGAAGATTAACAAATACAAAAGACACGCATATATAGGCTACCAGTTATGAAAATTATGACGAACAGAAAATAATTTAATTTCAACTATAAAATTGTAACATTGCAAGAGTTTTTCATTCAACAAAAAACAAAAAAAAAAAATAGTATGTTTTTATATACTTCGTAATTTTCACTGGAAAAATAAACATTGATTTTCTATGGAAGTTTATTTTTTTTGGGAGGCTACGCACTCGTGTATTGGGACAAGCTCAGTAGTGCGGCAGAACTCCGTCCAAAAGAAAAAAAAGCCTCAAAGGTCACTGGATCCGTTCGACAAAAGCGTCTTGCTAATGCTCTAATAGAGTTCGAGCGTCGAATACGCAGCGTATCGACGAATGATGGTCATCATGTGGAAGTGTTTTAAATTTGGAGAGTCTGGGATGTAAACAACCGTATGGATTTGTGTACTTGGTGATTAACGAGGAAAATAAGCAATTATCTTTGCACCATTATTTCTTGAACACCCTGTACCGCCAACAGTAAGAGTTAATATGATCCTAAGATGTTAAAAGAAGGTTTTGTACATTATCTGATCACTTTTAGGTATTTTAAATAAAATTATTTTTGAGCAACATTTTTTTTAAATCATAAAAAATGAGGGTCGATGTTTCTTTTACTTGCAAAAAACACCAAAAAACCTGTTTATAAAAAAGGAACCCCTCCGAAACACGTCGCATCAATATATATATATATATATTTATTATAAATAAAACCACGAAGGAAAAGGGAAACACAGAATGGTGCTCAAGCGTTCCTCAGGAACACAGTTTTCCTGAGGATGTCATTAGACGAAAGCGCTTGAGCACCACTCTGGGTTTCCTTTTTCCTTCGTGGTTATTTCATCATAAATATTATTCACGTGTTACTTTCGTGAAATTGTATATATATATATATATATATATATAATTGATTAAAGTATATTAGTATAATGAGCGGGTAGTAGTTGGGTAGTTGTAGGTGTAGTTGGGTAATTTTTGTTGCGAGGTAACAAGTTTGGTATCTGTGAACATTAAAAGATTTGTGTAAAAAAAATTTAGAAACATTTGTATTGCCTGAAAAATATATTGGTCTTGATGAGGTTATGTTAGGTTAGGTTAAGTTAAGTCAAGGTTTAGATTTGGTTAGGCTAGATTAGCGAGTACCTCGCTACTTAATGATTTAACAGAAAACAACCTTCATGTCCTCATTTGTGTTTGAAAAACTCATCACGCCCTTTTCGATTCAATGGCACTTAGGTTAGGTTAAATTAAGTTTGGTTAATTAATTTGTTAGATGTACGTATTTAAAGAAGTCGGTAGCTCGCTTCTGCAAAGATGCGTATGTGTGTGTGTGTGTAACTGTCGGATAACTTTGACTTATTCGTCATTTCTAACCTTAACAAGGAGAGGGGGCTATTCTCCCCTGGTCCCTCCCCCCCTCCCCCAATGAAGTCCCCACTGTACCCCAACGTAACTTAAAGAGGAGATTTTAAGCTCCAGTATCAGCTACCACCCATCCTCACCCCCCAACCTCCTACACAACCTTTTACTGAATGAAAAAAGATTTTTTTTGGACTGGTGGGTGGTTGATGCTCACAATCTGTTTATATCTGTTTCTATGTCTTTCGATTATGAAGTTTTGAAGAAGTATCGAAATTTCTTTTGGTCGAATAACGGAGGAAAACCTATTATAAATAAGGTTTCGTTGTATCACACAATTTCGAAGGAATGGGAAAAATGTAGTTTCATGTATAAATGGGTATATATGCAAAGCTGGGCACTTGCGTTTTTTTTGCGGTACTGCGGTACTACCGCACTACCAAACCGGTACCGCATAACGCAGTACCGCAAAAAATGCGGTAGCGGTACTGCTGTACTTTCAGCGATCCTTTGCGGTACTGCGTTATGCGGTACCGGTTTGGTAGTGCGGTAGTACCGCAGTACCGCAAAAAAAACGCAAGTGCCCAGCTTTGTGTATGTATAGAGTACAGAAGTGGGCTTTGTATATTTCGAGATTATTGTTAAATGTACGATGTACTTATCCAAATATTACAGTACTTATATTAATGTACTTACTTATCCAAATATGCGTATCCACTGTTCTGTTAAAACAATGGGACACCTGAAGATCAGGGCCCCCAGCCTCAATTACCAAATGATACCTTCGTTAAAACTAACGAAAATATCACGACTTAACCTAACCAATTGTCCTTACCGGACATTCAATTTAATTTTTTATTATATTTGGTAGTGTAAAGCAAAAAACAAGAATACATGGGGGCCCTGATCTTCAGGTGATCCAAACAATGATTAATTACTCGTATGTGGTTGCTGCAATATTTTGCCCTATCTGGAAAAGGGGGTAGGTAGGGCCCCGAACACGTAACCCCAACGTGCGAAGGGAAGAAAAGGTAATCTTTAAAACTGAATCACAGTCCTGGGAGCTGTCGGGAAAAGGTCAATGGAGAATAGGTAGAACGAAGCTTTATTGATCGTCTACCTACGCGAATGCAAGGTCTAGGCAACGAAGACGCCGCCATCTTGTATTTCGCTGTCATATCCCTATTCGTTTTTTATTTCAGTTTTCTTTCGTTTTTATAGTTGTTGTTGTTGTTGTTGTTGTGTGGCATTAAACGTTTTATTTTGTGAAGAAATTATGTATTAGTGTATCATCGAAGTTCGAGTGACGTTAACACGTTCCTTATCGGCTGTTTTGAGTCTCTCTCTCCTGGTTTCTCTCCATGCACGACTTTTACAGACAAACAAGTAAGCATAGGAAGTTTGTTTTCATGGAAAGTGGGGTGGGTGGGGGGAAGTAGGGAGTTTTTTCTTCAGCTGAAAGTTTGTATTACTCATTGATTTACGATCGGAACTAGATACCAGTATCAAATTTCAGTTACGGAAACAGGAAAAAGGTCTCGCCTTTTTTTTTTTTCTTTTTTTTAAGAGGACAAAAGCTTTCAGAAATAAGTTTTAGTATTCTTTCAATGTAAATATTAATTAGTTATTCATGATTTATATACATGTATGAGAGAGAGAGAGAGAGAGAGAGAGAGAGAGAGAGAGAGAGAGAGAGAGAGAGAGAGAGAGAGAGAGAGAGAGAGAGAGAGTACTCTGTGAACTTTGTCATTCTCTCACAACATTCCTTGAACTTCATGCCGCTGACAGAAATATATTAACGCGGATATATATAAAATGTGTACATGGTACAGGGTGTTCATAGTCACGCAAGTGAAAATGCTTCACCATATTCACTTGCGTGACTTTATGAACACCCTGTATTACTGTAATATGATGAAAATTGTGTGTATATATATGTTGTCTACAAAGAATCAAAATCATTACTTCGACGCTGTACGTTCACGATATTTTTATTGATAAAAACGTTCCCTAAAAATGGTTATTCATATTAATCAGTCATCCTTAATAGGTCGAGTGCTTTGTCAAGAAAGTTTAATTTTTTACACTTTTGGTTAATTTTCCCTTGTGTGTTACAACATGTATGCATAAATACACACACAAACATATAATATATATGGGGAAAAAAGAAGCTTCTCGGCGACCAGGAAAACCGTTACAGGTGAAGTCAAAACGACCTTTTTCTCCTGGTGAGGTCCAGTCTCACGCGAAGGCTTGTCGATGTCACCAGTATTGTGAACTTATTTTCCATTGTTCAACAGTAACTCCATAAACTGGTTCAATGAAATGAAAACATTTGTTCAATGAAAACATTTGCTCACGAAAGCAAGTGTGAAATGTATATTCGAATGGACCAAGGAAATGATTCACAAATCTCTCTAATTTTGTAAGCCAATTCATCTTTTTAAAAGTCTCTCCTTCTATCAGTAGACTTAAAATGGACGCACATACAGTAGCTGTGGAGAAAGTAAAATGTGGCGTGTGAACTTCAAATTAATCCCTGTACTCGCAGTCATATTGAATGCGTGACTTGGCTCACGTTTGATTTTTTATACTGAAAAGTATTATTATGCCGAAATATATGATCAATGCTTTGCTGTAAAGGTTATTTGTATCTGTGAGCATTATATATTCAAATAAATAATTTAGATAATAAACGCATTGGAGCGCATCTGGAGAATTTTTAATTTCGGAGCGGGTTTTGGAGTTCGAGGAAGATTGTTTATTCAGAAGGTTAAAGTATATTTCGGCTTTATTTCGCTGATGAAACACCTGCCATTTTAATTATAAGTTCTAACTTACATTTTCTGAGAGTGGAAGGATGAGCCTAGCTCTTTTTTACAGCTTTCATTTTTTTTTTTTTTTTTTTTTTTGTGTGTGGAAAGAGACTGGTCTCTGAAAACCAGTTTATTTCGTAACCATTTCATGAGAAAGCGAAGACGTGGTATAAATGCTGTTTTCTGATCAATATTTTTTTTTAAATTTTACTTATTGCGAACCTCGTAAAACTACACACAAAAGTATAAAATCATATTAATAGTTTTTCTAGGGGGATGGAGTTGTTTATTTTAGTTCCGTGGGGCTCTGTATTTGCAACATTTGTGATGTATTATATATGTATTTGTCACATATATGATACACACAGACCGTGCATGGAACGAGGAACTCTTCTGGGAAAATTAAGTTCACTATAGTCCGAATAGTTTTTTTCCATGATGTTAGCCCGACGTGGGTAATGGGTCACTCGCAAAGAGGCCCCAAAAATATAGCTTCCCTCCCTATCTGCCAAAGCATATAGGATCCAGCTTTGGGACAGGATCTAGGGTTTACAGCTACACTTAGCCTATTATATTCAGAACCTCAATATAAGCAAAAGACTCGTTGCATTCACGTCAGATTGAATACATCAGAGAAAAAGGAGTACTTTTTCTCAAGTAATTTTCCAGATATATTATCCATCTCAGATTACTGCGACTGTACAGTATGTTCCGCATTAAAGTTACAGTAAGATACATGGTTATTAGAGTTAAATATTTAATTAACTCTTCGAACCACACCTGTCAAAATTTTGTCTAACCTTGAATAATGATAATGCGATATGCCAAATATAGTTTGGTCTACCATACGTGTCTAGTCTTTCAACTAGTAATGACATATTTTCTTAATAGTCCCAGTAGGTAGCCTAGTCTCCGCTCTACTTCGGGTAATCAATATATATAATAGGCTAATGCTGTCTATCTGTTTGTCTGTCCCACCCTAAAACACCACGGAAACGGCTTCTCGAGAGAAAAAATTATGAGTCTTTTCCGTTTGGGGGCTAGCAGCGAATTTTAATGAAAATCGGTATACTAATGTAGTTTTGGTCACTGATTTCAAAAATAACTTTTTGTTTTTGGAGAAATGAAAAACAAACATGTTAGAGCACTTTAAATAATTAATGTGTGTTTTAACTAGCTTAAACTAGTTACAAGGATTGTGTTAAATTTAGCCAGTCACAAACTGCTACTGTTTATGAAAAAGTGCTCTAAGTGTGGGAGAGTGTGTTCCTTTGATAAAAATACCCAGTTCTTTCGCTGTCAAAAGCGTCGGTCAAACGGTAAAAGTGCACCTTTAAATTATTCCTAACGAAGAATACGTTTTTTGAAGGATCCCGCAGATCTGTAAAAGTAGCAGAAAAAAATCAAGAATTAATGCCCGGTTAGGTCAACTGTACGCCCTTGACGATTGGTTAGGTTAGTCATGATATTTTCGTTAAAAACGCATTAATTATTTAAAGTGCTCCAACATTTTTTTTTTGGAGAAATGAAAAACAAACAAGTTATTTTTGAAATCAGTGACCAAAACTACATTAGTATACCGATTTTCATTAAAATTTGCTGCTAGCCCCCAAACGGAAAAGATCCAAAATTATTAGGTAAAAATTGCTTAAAATTAATCGAAACCTACGGGAAAATTATAATCTATCTATCTACCTATATATATATAAAGCCGAAATCGGAAATCGGATAATGTTTGTTTGTTTGTGTATGTGCTCATTCCGGGAAATATTATTATAAATAAAATTGTCCCTGTTGATTGTTTAAGCGTGGTATTTTTACCACGTGCTTCTGCTAGTTCAATAATATTTTTGTTATGTTATATTATGTTACTCCCATATTTGTTAATCGAAATACCTTCCATTAAGTGCTTCCATGTTGCTTGTGAGAAATCACCTTTGGAGAGAACCTAATCCAGTGGTTCTTGACCTTTTCAGGGTGCGACCCGTGGCTTCAAACGGTTCACTCATAATAGATAATAAGTAATTGATGATAAAATGATTAAGGATAACATAAATAAATGATAAATGACAATTTATAATAAATTTATGATATGTGACAATTTAATGACCCAATCAAAATGGCTTAGCAACCAAATTTTGGGTCGGGTGTCGTCGGTACGCTTACACTTAAGTAACTTAAATAATATATTTGGTAACAAATTATGGCCTTTCAAAAACCAAAGTAATTTCGTCCACTCGCTTTTTTGATTCGCAGTTGAAACTTGATGACGTAATTGGTCCGGAAGCGTGTTAACTAATTTAATCGTAATTAATTGCAGTGTATAAAGATTTACGAGTGCGGATGAAGTTAATAGCAGAGTGAATGAAGGAAGAAGGTAGTGGATGCGCTGAAAGCAGTTGAGAGAAAGCGGAGACTAGATCAGGATGCTGCGAGTGTTTACATGAAGTTGTGTTAGTACTAGTGGTGTACCGATTAATCGGCATCGGCCAAATTTAGCCGATTCTCTCTCCGAGTTTTTTAAATTTTCATTACAAAAAAAATCTATATTTATAGAAAATTGAACATAAAAACACTATTTATGATAATTTATACTCATTTCAAAGTGTAATTATATAAAAATATTTTACATTCACGAAAAAAGCAAAGCTTAAGTTTAGTTGCCCATAAATTTACATTTTGTCTAACTAGTTAATCTCTAAATATTATAAACTATTGTAATCTCCAACTCTATATTAATAATAATTCTGATATATTAAGTTGTACTTTAGAATTTATATATTAAACTATCTTATTATGTTGACTTTATTTTAAGTATTTTAATAATTTTAAAAACCCAAATTTTATATCCAATTTTTTTAACTTAAATTGTCCATCAGGGACTTCAAATTTTAATGAAAATTCTTGTTGTTGTTGACAGTGTTGAAGAAAGAAAATACCTTCAACATAAGAAAAAGCAATTACTTTAAATATTGGTATTCAATTTCTGGAAATTAAAATAAAATTATTTTATCATTTTACCGAGTAATAAACTATTTAACATTATTTTAGCTACGGTATATGAGTAACAAATTTTGGTGCTGTATATTGTGGAGTGAGCTAAGGAAAAACATTTACACAAATTTGAAATGTGAAAATATGAAAATTGAAAGTTTTCACATTAGATTAATAAAATTTATGAAGAGAATTGATTTTTTTAAATATAGGCCAAGAATCGGCATCGGCTAAAATTTGGAATCGGTACATCACTAGTTAGTACCGACACTTTTGTATGGGTGTGAAACAGTGACATGGTATGAAAGAGAGAAGTCAAGAGTATGAGCGGTTGAGATGGATAATTTGAGAAGTATGTGTGGCGCTCGTCGGGTTGATAAAGTAGGAAATTGTGTGGTTCTGGAAAAATGTGTTATTCAGAAGTCACGAAGTGAAAATTGAGGAAAATATGGTTTGGACAAGTTGAAAGAATGGAATATGCAGAGCTGTGAAAAGAATGTATAAGAGTGTTTGCGAGGTAGAAGGAGAGGAAGGCCGAGAAGAAGGTGGATGGACGTAGTGAATGATTGCGTGAGTAAGCGTGAACTTGATCTGGGTGATGTATGAGAAGTGGCTGCAGACAGACAGATTAGAATAGAGGAAGTTTGTTAGAAGTATGCAACTTCGGGACTCTCTCTCTCTCTCTCTCTCTCTCTCTCTCTCTCTCTCTCTCTCTCTCTCTCTCTCTCTCTCTCTCTCTCTCTCATTTTTGACAAGGCCTCGTAAAGGCAACCACCCACACATGGTGTATGAACCGCCGTTTGTACGTAATTTTTCCAGGTTGAGGTTGGGTGCGCTAGTCCACCAGGACGCCTGTGTGAATGGGTATGTACGCTTTAGTTTCTACCTTTCTCTTCACTACCTTTCATATTTTACATCCGGGTTGTTAAACCATCGTATTTTATTAGGAATCGTAAATCCGATTAAAATAATAGTGTAACATGGGTAGATATGTCCGTAGAATTTTCTGAAACTTGTAGTAGTAGTTCTGTATGGCGTGATCGGTAGGAACGCTCAATCCGAAACCACTTAACAGAGGTTCAAGTACCAATAGCTTCTCTCTTTTGACTTTTCATCTTTCCAAATTGTAAAATTGCTTTCAATTCCAGTTTTTTTTAATGACTTCGCTGGAATCCTTCTTTTCTTAGTTGTTTTTCGTATGGCCGAACTAAGAAAATCTTGACATGAATTTAATTCCGATTCCAATTTTTTATTCGCGAGTATTAGCGACAAAACTTTACAGTAAAGGTAATTTCCTGCGCCATATGCACTTACTATCAAAAAATTCTTGTACGAAATGATTTATGCTTATAATAATGATTATAGAATATTGGTTAAATGTTTCTTCCAAAGGGGTGATCTAATCCAGGTTTTCAAAATTATGAATGGGTTTGATAACGTAGATAGAGATAGCTTTTTCGAAATATCTCAATATAATAGGACTAGAAATAACGGGTGTAAGTTGACAAGTAGAAGGTTCGAGACAGCAGTTGCGAAAACTTTTTACGCATAGAATAGTAAATAGCTGGAATAGTTTGCCGGTAGAAGTAATTAGTAGCACGTCTATAAACATGTTTAAGAATCGATTGGACGCGCATGTTGATAGAAAGGGTATAGTTTATTAAGGTAGTAAAATTAAGGCTTTGTGGGGATAGATCCCACAGCTCAACACAAGTGTTGTGGGATATAGGGAGGCAGCGTCTTGGGTTAGGGGATACTCTCTGTCCTTACACACCCCATTTAAAGAGATTCCTCTGCCGAGCGGTGCCCCCCATAGTACTGTGAGGTATTGAAAAACTCATGATCTTCACTTGCCCCACAAACACCTTTAAATGGGAGACCCATAATGGGTGCACACACATTTCTACATTACTGTACAATCTTTACAGCCCCACCTACACTTTTCCTCGTATGTGTATATATTGTAATGTATATGGTTGTAAATTTGACTTGGTCCGCAATCGATATGAACCGTGACTTGATGGATACCGTATGAAATTGACTGGATTCTTTGGATCTGATATATTTGCATGTCCGTTATATAATAGATATAGTGTGTAACATATTTGTGGATAGTAGTCTACAGTATTATGACTTGATCCTCTGGATCGAGAGATTCTATCTTTAGTTTTAAATCGATAATTAATTATTTTTAAATTGATAATGTATATGGTTGTAAATTTTGACTTGGTCCGCAATCGATATGGACCGTGACTTGATGGATACCGTAATGAAATTGACTGGATTCTTTGGATCTGATATATTTGCATGTCCTTTATAAATAGATATAGAATGTAACATATTGTGGATAGTAGTCTATTATGACTTGCTCCTCTGGACCGAGAGATTCTATCTTTAGTTTTAAACCGATAATTAATTATTTTTAAATTGATAATTATTTAGTTTCGTAAAAATTGGTCGTTGCCAATTTACCGGCAGTTTTTAAATAAGTTTCTTATGTTCTTGTGGTTCGGAACCCACGTGAAATTGTTGGTCCCCTCCGCCACCACGGAGGACATACACAATACACGATTACGAACACAGTTAGGTAGACCAGCCATGAGTGGATCCTAGGGTCTTTGTTGGTCTGAAACATTATAACATTATAACATTATATATATAAAATGGTGGTTAAGACGCTGCAGATTAGGAGGTCGTGAGATCGAGTTCGCGCAAGAACTTTGTAATTTCAGACTTCCTTGACGGGTCGTGATTCGGATTCCACGTTAACTTGTAGTGATGCGAGACGAAAAGCTTGACCGCAAATGTCCGCTATACAATTAACTGAAAGAGAAAAAGGTTGTCAGTACCTATATATGCAGAAAAGAAGAGCGTGAAGCGTTTATGAATTGTCAAAATTGACAAAATCTTCATAATGTAAAAGTACGTAATCTAATAATCACTCATTTTTGTACAGTTATCAAATTAACTTGAACGAATGGAACAAATTCTTACTATGTATTATATTATCTATAGGCTTTGAATTTTATTTATAGAAATTTGTTCATCCTTAAACCATTTGGTTTTTGTATCCGAGAGGAATAGTTTGGAAACTGAAGCCTTGGGTCAAATTAGGGTTGTACCCGATTTTGTCCCAGTTTGGCGTTGATACGTCCCGTAGGCCTATGTTTATATGGATGTTGTTTTGTACTTTTAAAATTATCGCATCATACTTTAAAACTATTATTAAGTGTACAGAAAGAAATACACCTAAAATAATAAAATTTAATATCATATTCTTGTTTATAAGAAATTATAAAGGCAAAACTTAGACAAAGTTTATGAAAAACAGCACTTTTTTAAAGGAAACGCTGAATAAAATTTAAAAAAAAAATGAGATATAAGAAAGGTGGCATTATTTCTTCTTTCAACATCCTTTAGTCAGCTTCAAAAGGTCGAATGAAGAAAATAAGGAATGGTTCATTAGTACAAACAGCATGACTTCGAGGTAATGATTGATGCTGCTATATTCTCTTTCTTGTGGAAAACGTTTGAATTCTCTTTCTTGTGGAAAACGTTTGATGAAGATATAAAAAATGAAATTCATTGTTATTATTATTATTATTATTATTATTATTATTATTATTATTATTATTATTTTGCAGTAATGAGAAACTTCAAATGTGTGTTCTCCTTAGATAAATCCTAAATTAATCTAAAGGGATGAGGAATGAAAACCATACCAATCCCTCTAGGCACCAGCACCAGGATTCTACCAGCATCTCAAAAACCTTAGACCTTGATTTTGGCTCTCTTCTTCCTCTATAGTTGGGGGGGAAGGGCGTTTTGGGGGCATAAAAAAACATAAAATATGTAACACTAAACAATTTATGTCGCTCGAAAGAAAATATCCAATATGTTATAAATAAAAAAAAAGCAAATGTACGTGTATAAATGTCCTTTTTACTTCCTAGCAACAAGGCCCACTTGTTTTGAGTGCCCAAAGCCCATTGATAGTCAAGCGACTCTTCTCTAATATCTCATGCATTTCATTAAAATTGCGAAAGAAAAGTTGAGCAATAAAGTTATAAAAAGAACGCATCTTTCAATATTTTGGGCACATTACTCAAAGTGATTGGCTGAAAAAAAAATGTGAAGTTTCGTTCAAAATTTGGAAGTGTTGTTTACACTAAATAACCTCACTTTCTCACCTCTTTTAGAACTGGAGTCAGAGACTGTATAACGATATATAACAAGATACGAAAGCCATGATAGTTTATATTGCTTAACACGTTTTTTTACCAAATTAATATTAGGTAGTCGCCACCTAGTGGATGGATGGAGAATTGTAGTTTGCATTAGGACATATTTTCATGATCTGTAAATTTATTAGATTTTTGTAATATAACATTTATCTTTAAAAAAGTACAAACCGTTTACCTAATATGTTAATTTATGGTTTATCTGACTCGCTATTAAATAATATAATAAACATTTAAAAAAGAGAGGGCTGTTGATTTTTTTTTTTTCGTGGCTAATTTACTTCTGCCAAAAACTAGATGGCAGTAGAGAAAAAGAAAAAAAAGGTTAAGTTAGAAGTAGAGTCACGAGTCTCGTTATAGAAAGTCTTTGCAGAAGAAATCTTACAAAATAATTTAAAATTTGTTAGTTCTAGTTTAGGTCGTGTTGCAGGAATTAAAAGTGTTTGCGGAAGTGCCCAGCTCTGGTTTAGACAAACTTAGCTTGGCGTTTCGCCCGCACATTTCGAGCATCAGTGGAACATTACTTTGCATTACATACATTACCGCAGCCCTTATTTCCCTATATTCAGGGTGGGCTCCTTTATTGTCCCCTGATTTGTATCGCCGCAAGAACCAGCCAGCAGCCACCGACTTTCACATCCAGCTTTCGTTTTGAAACTGAGGGTGGAGGGAGGGTGGGGGGGAAGATGAGGA
Organism: Bathynomus jamesi; assembly: GCA_023014485.1. Lineage (NCBI taxonomy): Eukaryota > Metazoa > Arthropoda > Malacostraca > Isopoda > Cirolanidae > Bathynomus > Bathynomus jamesi. Next base: position 26,098 of record JAJOZX010007520.1, read on the forward strand.
GAAGGGAGCGCTTTCTTGCTTTTTTGTTCATTCTTTCCTCTCTTTGGGTGGTCCGCGTTTGTATGGGCGGCACATTGAGTGGGCTGTAAAGCTGTTGTTGTTCCTTCACTTCATTATGGTATAGATTAGCTTAAATAGTTTACTATTCACGCTAGCCTTTATTTTCCGCTGTCTTCTAACGCGTAACTGAGTACACGAGATAGGTGTACGCTTGGTGTGAATGAACTCTGAAGCTATTCTCTTCATTATACCTTTTCCTACTTTCCGATAAATCTTTTTTCACCACTATTTTCTGTCGGTAGTGACTGGCGGAGGAGGGAGAGAGAGCCTTGTCTGTTCTATACTTTACTATCGCTACTATTCCTGGGTGAAGGCTACACTTCTATAAGTGTAATCATGGTATAAGTTTTCAGTATGCTTTTTTCCATTGTTATTTCTAACTTTTCTACTTCCTCCTTGGGCTAGCCTAGAGTGGATCTTAGAGAGAAAGAGAGGCTAACAAAGAATATTCTCTCTCCTCTCTCTCTCTCTCTAATTAGAAGTACTAAACGTGAATTTGAAATTCAAGTAGCTCGTGAAAGTAAACTCTAAAAGGTTTTATGATTATATTAGCAATAGAAATCCTTTGCGGGACAATGTTGGGCCACTGGTGAACTCGGGTGGGAACTTAAAAAATAAATATGGGAGGATGGCAATAATTATTTTAACTAACTTTTTTTTTACATTAATTTTCACAGTTGAGGATACATTTTTTATTCCATAGGCTAAGTAATACGTTCAGTGATGTAAATGGGGTTCCTTTGCTGACTGACATAATTGTTTACTGGAGAGGTTGCTCATTATATAGAATGACATACTAGATCCTTTAGTTCAAATTTTTAATAAATCTTTATCGTTCCTTTAGATTTTAAATTAGCTAATGTAACTCTAATTTTTAATAAAAGGGGATAACAAGCAGGAAATTATAGGCCCATTAGTCTAACTTCTCTTATAATGGAAAGCTTTTAGAATCATTTATTCGAGATCGTACAGTCGAACATCTTGAAAGTAATAACCTTATTAAGCAAAGTCAGCGTGGGTTTCGTAGAAATAAACCTTGTTCAACAAATTTGTTAGTTTTTTCACGACACTATCGGTATGGGGAATTCTTGGGGGTCAAAACTCCGAATAGCTAATTAAGTATAAAGGGTGGCTACTCTTTAGGTATATAGTGTTTATGTATTGAAACGGAAGCAGTAATATCCCTTTAGATGTAAATGTAGTAGGAGGCGCTCGTCTGGTCTGGTTACGGAGTACTGGGTGTTGTCAATGTGAGAACTTTCGGGAGTCAAAACCTCCAAATAAGCCTACAAAGGAGGGTTGGGGATGGTGATGTTCCCTTTTGATCGTAAATGTAGCAGGAGGCGCTGGTGAGGTCTAGTATTAGAGCACTAGGAGTTCTCAAATGGTAGCCTTTTTTTACTTTTTATTTATCTGTTTCTAATAGATGGGAATATACTGGAGTTAAAACCTCCAAATAGTTATATTAAATTATTTTGGGGAGCCACTCTTTCTTTTGTTTCTTTTTTACGTGATTAGAAAGCGAGCTGCTTGCGAGGAGGACTAGTCAGGCTAGAGTAGTAGTAATAGTAGTAATATTCTCTTTGCCAGTAAATGTAGTAGGAGACACTGGTCTAGTCTGGTTTCGGAGCACTGTGGGTTTTCAGATGATACCCCATTGGAAGAGAAAAGAAACTTGATAGGATCTCTCGGTAGTCAAAGCTTCCGAATAGAGGTTTTCAACCCCAGGGATGCTACTTTAACTAGAGTAGGCATATAGGCCTATTCTTCTTCCTGACTGAATTCTCTCATTCACTTCCTTTTTTATATACACCATTATTGCTTACCAGACTTCCCAAATACTTAAAATCATCCATCACCTCTAACTTTATTCTATCTACAACTATCTTGCACCTTTATATAACCATTCTTAGCACACACTATCACCTTAACTCTTATTTGCATTCACACTTAACAGCCGTCTTTTACAAACATTCCCATATACTTCAGTCAACCTTTGCAACTGTGTCCTCACTTTTTCCAATCAGCCGTGCGTGATTGTCCGCATAGCAAAGACCATGCCCGTATAAAAGCTCTTCACACCACTCAACAGATCACCTGCCATAATGCCTTTCTTGACACTGTCATATCCTTCCTCCAAATCCATAAATGCCATACACAATTTGCAAAGCTGGGCACAAACCGTTAATCCGTTAATCGTTAATTAACGAAGTTAACTTTTTCGTTAACGATTTAACTTTTAAGTTAACTTTGAAAATCATTATCGGACTAATTAACTTCCGTTACATTTAACTTCCGTTAACTCAAGTCCGTTAACCCAAAAAATTCATAAATAAACGTTTAAAAGTTTCTATTATTTTCAGTGCTGAGCAGGTGCGCAATTAATCCGCCACTGTTAATAGTGATGAACGAATTTCCATTTCCGCAGTGCAAAATCAGGCGATATATTTGTTTCCGTCGCCACAATTTGTGTCTTACCAAATATGGTAGTTATTTATGGCATTGGTTTGAGCAAAACATGGTCGACTGTAAAATCAGGTGGAAAGATTTGCCATTTGAGTTGAATGTTTCAACTTCTTTCAAGAAATATCACGAGCATTTTAAGGCACTTTCAATAATATATATGTAACAATTACAACAAATAACTACATTCGTTTCATTTGCAGTCTGTCTCTTGCGCAACATGTTTGTGCTAGTGAATATTAAAAAATAATCGTTGTCAAGTAAGTCATGTATATTTATAATATGTCTGTGAGTACCTTATTAGTAGTCTCCTTGATACATTTCAAGAACCATAAAACTGATCAGGTAAGATTTCAATTCTCATGTCACTTTGATGACATAAATTAAGTCAATTGATATCTTACAATGGGAGCGTTTTCACCTTAACCCTTTATGTCCTGGCGGTACTTCTAGGTACCACATCTTTAAAATCTCCATAATTATTTTTCTACCCGGTTGATCCTGCCGGTACTTTCAAGTCCCAATGTGAATTAGTTTCTTTATGAGATAACAACACCAAGGTCGCCAGGGTGAGGAAAAGCATGGAGGGTACAGTCGAGGAGGCCATGAAGCAGCAGTACAACGAAGTGGGCAGCAACAGTGGAGGCAGCAACAAAGAGGAGGAGGAGGATGACTTCTTCAGTGCTGTCATCCAGACAAAAGAGAGCAGCAGAAGCCACAGGTCACTCAAGGGCAAGGCCCAGAACTTGGTCAAGACCTGGCTGGAGACCAACTCCAAGGACTTGCTGACAGATGCTGCCTTCTTGGGTGAGCAAGTGTTGGTGGACTTGTTCATCAAGTTCAACACAGCCATCCCCTCCAGTGCTACAGTGGAGCGTTTGTTCTCTATGGGCAAGGACATCCTGAGGGCCAAGAGATCATCCCTGTCTGATGAAAACTTTGATATGCTAATTTTCATGAAGGGCAACATGCATCTCATGGACAAAATGGAGAACGAGAAGAAGAGGGAAAATTAATTATATATATATTGTGTTTTTCACTTTTTTTATAATAAAAGTTAACGTTAACGGTTTATCGGTAACTTCCGTTACATGTTTAACGAATTAACGGATTAGCGGTTAACGAAGTTAACTTTTTGGTTAACGGTGCCCACCACTGACAATTTGTCATTATACTCGTATGCTTTCTCCATTAACTGTCGCGCTGCAAACAATTAATCTATGCACTATCTGTCTTTCCTAAAACCTCTTTATTCATTCCCAGTCATAATTTGCGTCACCTTCCTTACTCTCTCACTTAGTATCCGTCCATACATCTTAACTGGTACAGCGAGTATAATTATACTCACTTAGTCTTGTCACCTTTACATTACGTTCCAAATTATTAAGCAGATTGCATTTTCTCCAATGTTTTCAAAAGTTTTTCACCGATTTCAATGAAATTTATAGCAAATAATTACTATATATAGCAGCACTGATGGTATTCATTTCGATAAAATATTTTGATAATTAAAATAATTCTCTCTTTTTACTGAAAAATATGTAAAATATGATTTTCCGAATTATTAAGCAAGTATTCTATTTACAAATCTAAATGGTGAAAATGGGTAAGAAGAAGGATTTAACACCAACTGAGAAAAGAAAAATAGTCAAGTTACTCGCTGAAAATATAAAATCTATTGAAATTGCGAAGCAGTTTGGCAGGGCTTATCGAACTGTAAATAAGTTTGTAGCGGAGGGTACCAAACTGAGGCAGCGAAGTGATAAAGGAGCTATAAGAAAAGTGACAAGGCGGCAGATATCTGTAATCAAGCGCAAAGTTGTAAAGCATCCATTGTCCTCAAGTAAAAAGGTTTTTTGAGCAGCCTGGCATACATAATGTACCAAGAACATCTCTATGTGGAATCCTCCAAACAATTGGCAAGACGTGTAAACCTACGATTCAGTCACCATTAACACCCAGGTACAAGAAGCAGCGTATTGAATGGGCGCGTCAGTACGTGAAAACAGATTTTAATACTGTATTGTTAACCGATGAATGAAGAGCAACCCTTGAGGGATCTGATGGTTGGTCAAGAAGATGGATTGCTAAGGGTCAATCTCTACCATGGAATGAGGTTTTCTTTTAGAAAGTTTGTGTAAGACTGGGCATTCATTTTTACACCATCAGGCACTCTGTATGGGACAGCTACTTCATTGCCTATCAATCCTGCAAAACATGACACCACCTCCACCTTGTTGGCGTCTTAATCTCGATGGTAGAAATTGGCTCTCAGCAATCCATCTTCTTGACCAAACATCAAGTCCCTCAAGGGTTGCTTTTCATTCATCGGTGAACAATACAGTATTAAAATCTGTTTTCAGAACTGACGCGCCCATTCAACACGCTGCTTCTTGTACCTGGGTGTTAATAGTGACTGAATCGTAGGTTTACACGTCTTGCCAATTGTTTGGAGGATTCCACATAGAGATGTTCTTGGTACATTATGTATGCCAGGCTGCTCAAAAACCTCTTTACTTGAGGACAATGGATGCTTTACAACTTTGCGCTTGACTACATATATCTGCCGCCTTGTCACTTTTCTTATAGCTCCTTTATCACTTCGCTGCCTCAGTTTGGTATCCTCCGCTACAAACTTGTTTACAGTTCGATAAGCCCTGCCAAACTGCTTCGCAATTTCAATAGATTTTCAGCGAGTAACTTGACTATTTTTCTTTTCTCAGTTGGTGTTAAATCCTTCTTCTTACCCATTTTCACCATTTAGATTTGTAAATAGAATACTTGCTTAATAATTCGGAAAATCATATTTTACATATTTTTCAGTAAAAGGAGATAATTATTTTAATTATCAAAATATTTTATCGAAATGAATACCATCAGTGCTGCTATATATAGTAATTATTTGCTGTAAATTTCATTGAAATCGGTGAAAAACTTAACATTGGAGAAAATGCAATCTGCTTAATAATTTGGAACGTAGACGTAGTGTACTTTTATATAAAGGCACCACAACTTTTTTCATTCAGTCGTCAGCAACTCTTTCTTTCCTCTTTCACGCCATTCTGTTTATCTCTGTCATCCACTTAACAACAACTGTTCCACCATATTTCAACATCTCTACGTAAACATTATCCACATCTGCTCTCTTGCCAATTTTCAGCTTCCTTATCGCTCTCTCCATTTCCTCCTCCGAAATCCTCTCCCATCTCAGATCATCATTTCTTCTCTCCCTTACCATTCCAGTAGCTGTAATCACGGCCTTACTGTCACTCTCAAAAATATTCACGCCACCTTTCTCGAACATCAAATTTATCCACCAATGCTTTTTTTTTTTTTTACCCTTAAATCAAAGCACCCATTTTGTTTCTTACACTTCCTGACTTTTCTCCACAACAACTTATTGCTCTCTACTGCCTTGTTCACCCTTCTCACAACCTTGTATTCCTCTTCCTTTATCTTCCATATTTCCGACCTATTGGTTCTCCTCCAAAAAATGATCAAGTTTCCCAAAATGAAAATGGGAAATTCACTAATGAAACTACGTTCCGTGTAATGTAATTTATAGGCATGTTTTAATAATAATAATATACAGTAGCTTAAAATACCCTATTTCTTGAGTTATAAATATTATGTTTTCTTCCGTCTTGATTTATTTCGTTATCCTGTTTTTCTGACGTTTCATCTGTATACTGTATGAACATCTTCGGAGCTTGTTTGGAAGTAACACTCTCTTAACACACACACACACACACACACACACACACACAATTAGACGTGTTAATACAAGATTTCATACACTCGACTCTTTAAACTAACGTCATATCGAATCAGGTATTGTGCGTGTTAGCAGCCTTGCTCTTTAGCTCCTAGTTAGCGGTCACCGGCCTTATGGCCTTCCTCCATCTTTGTTAAAGTTTATTGCCTCCTGCCACATAATTTGAGCGCTGTTCTGGATATTTTCCTTCGCTCTTCTTGTCTTAACCTACTTCCATTCTGGCAACATAAATTATGTACACTGTCCCAAGTTGCTGCATGACTTACTTCCTTTTATTCAATTTATATACGAAATTTTTCATCGATTTTACTAAATTGGCGCAATTATATTATTTTATAATCACTGAAAACTTTATTTTATATATATATATATATATATATATATATATATATATATATATAAAATTTGACGTCATTGTCAATAAATATAGGCGCTCATGTATAAATATAACACGGAAAAAGATGTTTCTCGTTCATCTCAAATTTGGATGCTGATTTTTCTCTCTCGTTTTCATTTATTTATTTATTTATTTATTTATTTATTTATTTATTATTATTTAATTAATTATTTATTTCATTATTTAAAAACGAGCTTTGATGTTTCTCTCCCAATTCGTCTTTTCAGTGACGTAGTTGTATACGAAAACACTCTGTATGAAGTTACAGGGAACCATTTGGCCCAATTTGAGGAAGGGAGGGTCACTCACCTTCTCGAAATGACCTAGTTTTAGGTCAGTGATTCTAGTCTGGATCTCTGTATGACCTTTTAGGCGAATCGAGGTGAATGACACTGCACTTTGGCATAGTTTCCCCAGAATTTATTTAAAAAAAATAAAAAGTTTCCACCGTAACAATTAATTTACTTTGCTCATAAATTTTTGTGTATATATATATATATATTACAATTTTTTTTTCTAACTATTTTTTCCGCCTATTTTAAGTTCATTTTCCTATTGCTTCACACAAAGTGTAAACTGTAATGAAAGTTATTTTTCAGTATGTATAGGGGCCTATTTTATATATATATATATATATAGTGGACCATAAGTCCAAATCGGTTATCATTAAAAGGAAAATCCATCTAGCGGATTTCACACTGACGTAATCGATTACTTAGCAAAGAATATTTGTCGAGATGGTTCAGTTTTCCACCTTCACTAATCTATAAATATTTTTAAAGTTATAATTTTTTTTACTTTGTTTGATTTTTGTATTTTCGCTTTAATTGTAACCAATTGAGACGTATGGGCCACCCTTATTTATTTATATAAATAAATAAATAAATAAATAAATAAATAAATATATATATGATGCGCCTCGGTGGTGTAGTGGTTAGTGTCGCTGACTATGAATCCATCGGCCCCGGGATCGAGACTCGGTGACGGCAGGCGGCGCGCAGCAAAAACCAGATGTTCATCCTTCCACACAAAGAAAGTGGTTGGTAGATAAATGGGTACCCTGGGTAGCCTAGTGGTTAAAACGCAGGGCTGCTCGTGGTGCATGGTTCGGATTCCACGTTAAACTGTAGGTCTAAGGTGGAATGAAAAGCTTGACCTTCGTCAGAATGAGCAATTCGGGCGGAAGCAAACCAAAGGTTTACAAAGGTATATATATATATATACACACACACACACACACACCTTTTTTAAAAGTTTTGGTCTTTAAAATACATTATTATTATACTAATTGGAAGTGTTTTTATTTTATATTATTTGAAAGACAATCTTATATAATTTGAAAAGATCTAACGACATCTCGTCGACATTACCGTCTATGACAATTTTGACCGCCCCCCCCCCCAATAGCTCATTGGGTAATAATGTTTCCCAATAAACGAAGTGAAGACACGGAGATCGGTAGTTCGAATCCCGATGAACAACAATAACAACTGGAGTTAGCCCAATGGGACGTATTAGCTGACCTGATCACTGCGCTATTTTCTGGCCCTTCTCACTAAATATTATCGACATTTTTTGGCGGGGGCGGGGGTGTAGCGTTAGATTAAGGACCTACACTCATTTGGTCGACTGGGCACTCTGTCAAGACACTAATAAATTAACTTAATCTAACCCAAATAATTTGTCGAGAAAATGACGTCAGCTCGTAGATTAGGTTAGGTTAGATCAGGTTAAGTTAAATTATTAGTGTCGATGAAATCTGCCGTTGAAGAATTGTGTTTAAGTTCCTTTAAAAAGGCTCTTATACAGTAATTACAGTTCGGTACAGTTCGCCGTCGGCCCTTCCTTCCTGTAGAGAAAAAAGATATATATGATTACTGCAGACGGCTTCAGAAAGTGATTAATGCCATTTTCAAGTGACATTTAATCAATAAATTAGTTTGGATTAGGTTAAGTTAGGTTAGTTTAATTTAGTTTATTAGAATGTCCAGGCGATCAAATGGGTATTGGCCTTTCGGAACTAGGTAAAAGCCGTTTTGAATTTAGTTAACTATTATAATCATGATTAATTTAAAATATCTATTTATATCTATTTCCATATATTAGCTTCAAATATTTTCTTATCCTCTTTTATCGGTGCTTAACACAAATATCCGTTCAGTGCAATTAGATAAAGTGAGTTTTCAAAAGTTTATTCAGTTCAGAATAATTTGTATTAAAATGTGAATTGAATAATATAAAAAAAGGTTAATTTTTTAAAAATTTATTTGTCAGCTCTTTTTATTTAGTAATATTTAACTAAAAGTTTAAAAGTTAAATGAAAGTGCGGATGAAAGAGACTAAAAACGGAATTATAATTAATCTTTCTCGATCTATTTTTAACAATTTAATTACTTTTAGAGAATTAAATTTAATTACTCAGAGTGTGAAATCGGTTTGTGTTGTCACTAATTCCCCTTTGCCGTGGCTCCGCCCACATTTTGTTCACTTCATCAAGCATTATGTCTGTCTGAGGTACGATAATCATTTTCCCACGCACAAATAGCAAGTGGTTCGTATTTTTAATAACTTCCTAATTTTTGCTCATTATTTTTATACAATGAATGTTGAATACGGCATCAGTATTATAATAATAATAATAATAATAAGATATAACGAAACGGAAGAGTTGGCAACTCTGCGTAAATTTCTCTCCCCTTTTATCAACATCCTCTTGCCTCCAACTTCAAATTTTGCTTAGCTTTGAAAAGTACTTTTTGTATCGGCAGAGACGTTTTTTTTTGTTACATTTAATTATAATAAAATAATAGTTTTAAAAAAAGAATGAAAATTTTGAATTGTTTTCTTTTTTTAAATATCTGTTTAGTAGAATTGAACTTCAAAAGTCTTTAAGAAAAGCTCTCCTAAATATTACGTAAGAAAAATGTTTGTTTTCTGCCAGACAGTCGAGAATAGAACAGAGTGCAAGCAGTCTTGATAAATCGATGTGATTCTCGTCTCCGAGGTTGTCTGGAATGGGTAAATGTCTATCTTATTTGGCTTGAGACTCGGCCAAAGAGGCAAAGACCTTCGCTTGCGTAACTTTCATAAACGAAAACATTTCAAAATATGCATGCACATTTGCGCACAAAAATTGTTTGAAAGCTTGACTTACACGAGTTCATTGAATCTATACTTTTGAGACACACACACACACACACACACTGTGTACGTGTTTGTCTATACACGAGTGTAATAGAGGAAAATTCGACGTTGAAAACGGTGGAAGGAATGACCTTGAGGGAACCTTGAAAGTAGACTCGCTGTCAAAGAAGTAGAGGAAGTTAGGAGGCCAAAGAAGGGGAAGAGGGGGGGGGGGTTCGAGGAGAGAGGGAGTGTACCTCCTCACCCGACCTTCCCTTTTGTAGAGAGGGGAGACTGAAAAAGGGGAAACAAAAGTTTGAAGAGGAAGGGAATAAGAAGAACGGAGGAACTCTGGTTTGGGTCATTGGGTATTTTGTTTTTTGTTAACCTGATATTTATCCATTGAAGAATATTGATTAGAAAAAGCCGACTTTCCTGCCTTGTCCATCGGAGGTAATGGAGTACTGGACAATTGTGCCAAATTTTCATTCGTGTCTTTGTTGTTGAAATATTGTCAAGTATTTACTTACATCTTTAACGTCGCTTTAATCTAACCGGATGTAACTTAACTTAACGGATGTTAACTTATTCTATCCTAGAATGGTGGTGAAAATCCGATACATTTGTCTGTGCAAGTGTCCGAGATATTTCTTCTTGTCGGGAAAGGTCGTAAAGTGTACGAAATTATGGTACTGAAATAGGGATTTTATTTCCCGCAGAGTGTATATATATATATATATATATATAATATATATATATATATATATATATATATATATATATATATCTCATTCATTTTTCTCTCGTTATATTTCAGTTGGGAGTGGTTAAATTGTTTTAACTGTGAAACTATTTTATTCCCAAATTTCCACTTGTAAAGTGGTATAACCCCCGTGACCTCTACTCAATCCTCGTGTAAGTTACTTTAGATCATGCCTTGTGAAGTTACGTTACATCAGTGTCATGCCAATTTAAGTTAGATTAAACCATTTTTAAACTTGATCAGGTTAGGTTCAAATTAGGATGCTAATAATGATATCGATGAAGAAGTCATTCCCCATAAAACTGCAACCATCAGTATTGTAAACGGAAATTGTTTGAATATCCCGTCGATGACTCTTAATTTGCGTGTTCTCGCATCGTTCTTCTTTTGTCCTTCGCGTCTGTTGAGTTGACTTAAAAAGGTAATAAAATAAAACTGCTTATGATGATAATAATAATAATAATAATGATAATAATTTTTAGGAAAGGTCGAGTTCATCAGAGAGGTGGGTAGGATGTCTTTGAGACTGACAATCATCGTCTCTTCCCATTCATTCAAGGATAACCACCTCCATCACTTCCCAATTTTCAACAATTCATAGAGTATATATGTACACACACACACACACACACAGTATATATATATATATATATATATATATATATATATATATATATATGGGGTAATTCATAAATCCTGTCTAAAAAGTACGATAAATGCCTTTGAGGCAGGGAGACTCGGGTGGAATTCATCTTTCATTCGCAATTTATGACTGAAGTACAGTTCGTTAAAAAAGTCCTGTGGCGAGACTCCCACGTTTGTTTCGGATTAACATCGAAAAGGGACGTGAAATTTTACGAGAAGACTTTTTCAATCGACTGTACATACGGCTATTAATTAATTTAGTTTTCTCGTTTGAGAAGACCTCCCACCTCCCCCCCCCCCCGACTCCCTCATTTTGAAGAATCCGGTGTCCACCGTCACAAATCCTCATTTCCCGATGTTTGCATTTCTTCGAAGGAGTCTTTGGGTCCTTTTATATGCTTCTGCAATTTACTCATCCAGATGTTTGGCCTACATATAATTCGGTGGAGGTCTTTATATTTATTAATAATAATAATAATAATAATAATAATAACAATAATAATAATAATAATAATAACATTCAGTTGCATGTGAAACAAAAACGTAGGTTTTAAGATCCCAAACTCGATGCTTTCTGGCGTAGAATTTTTTTTCAATACGATCATTATTATGGAAATTGGAATCCATAAATATGGGTTGGTTCACTTTAAAGCTTATATATATATATATATATATATATATATATATATATATATATATATATATATATATATATAGTATTGAAATTTAATTATAATGGAGACTGATTACTGTTTAATTTTCTTAGTAAATGTTGAATAGTAGACTATTTTGTTGGATTAATTAGTTTCATTTAAATAGTACGTAGTTTTTAATGTCAACATTAAAGTATACCTGAGCTGCGTGATTAAATGAAGAAATAAATTATTACCTTTTAAACGAAAATATATCGTCCATCTAATCTTTCATTCTCCAAATGCAACTGTTAGTTCAGTTGTTGTTATTCTTTTACGCTTTCGAGGAAATTCACATGTTTTGAAGACGAGGAAAACAATTCATACGAAATACAACTGCAAAAAGACCAAAAAAATTGGTTTGCTTTCTCAATCCTGAATGAAATGTGAAAAAATCACTTTTGAGATCCAAGTTCCACGTGGATTTAAATAAATCTTGAAACCTTCCGCTTGTAGAATTTTGTTCAGAATGTTTTGTTTGAAGTTAGTTCGTTTATTAGGCTAGGCTAGGCTAGGCTAGGCTAGGCTAGGTTAGGTTAAGTTAAGTTATAAGTGTCGATGAAATTGCCGTGTGACTGTGACGTCATCGGAAACGTTGCCAGATTTTTTTTTTAAATATGCCAATAACCTCCATTTTTATTTTGGTTTTTGAATTTTAAGAATTTTTTTTTTTTTTAGGAAAGTGAAATGAATAATAACTTGAGATCGATAAAAGTTTATTAATTTTAATTAAGAACTACTTACAATGATGGTACATTTTAAATGTAAATGTTTAGGACTCGTACCTAATATGCCCTCGAAACGTCCAAATGGTTCCGCTTCAGGAAGTTCAGGTGAAGTGCCCGGGTTCGGATTTTGCCTTCGCCACATTTCGATTAAGAAGCGCCTTTCGTTCATCGCGGGGGAGCTAAAGGAGAGTGTCGAACAATGGATCTCTCCTACTGCGGGCTGAGCTCTGTCACTTCTTTTGTTGACGCACGGCAGTCTTGCTTCCAACAAACAGGATGGGTACCCATTGATCGTTACTTATAATATATATATATATATAATATAATATATATATATATATATATGTGCCGTAACAAGGGCGAGGCGAGTGAGGCACTTGCCTCGGGTGCGCAAAGCTGAGGGGCGCAGAAAAACTATATAAAATATGTATCTACTATCCCAAGCACGCCATGCCATTAGGGAAAGGGCGCATTTCTATAAATTTTCAGTACTTTTCAGTACTTTATTTTTTGTTTTTCATGCATATTATTCGCTGAGCGCTTTTCAAAACCGAATATTGCAAATCAGAAAACAGGATTTAATGAGTGGAAAAATTTGAACCGTATTGTAGAACGTGAAAATTCCACGAATCATCGTGAACATTTCTCTAAATGGAAATCCCTACAAAAAAGACTATTGTGCGGACAATGTGTCGACGATACACTACAGAAATTTACCACTTAGAGGATCGTGTAGTGTTATAGGAATAGGGGGGCGCAATTTTATGATCTTGCCTCGGGCGCAAAATTAGCTAGTTACGGGTCTGATATATATATAACCTTTGGTTAGCTTCCGCCCGAATTGTTCATTCTGACGAAGGTCAAGCTTTTCACTCCACCTTAGACCTACAGTTTAACGTGGAATCCGAACCACGCCCCATCAGCAGTCCAGCGTCTTAACCACTAGGCCACCCATTTATCTACCAACCACTTTCTTTATTGTGTGAAAGGATGAACAGCTGGGTTTTGCTGCGCGCCGGCTGCCGTCGGGTCTCGAACCCGGGGTCGATGGATTCGTAGTCAGCGACGCTAACCAATACACCATCGAGGCGCATAATATATATATATATATATATGCAACGCTTTTTTTTTGTTAAGTGTTAAATCTTGATTTTTTTTAGAACGCCATGATACGAATATACCTTTATGATGTTTACGGATATCGAGGAAACTCATCTAATTTGAACCTTCATTTTACATTTTGCCTAAATATAATTTTACTTTAGCAATTGTTCCCTATGTATCATTACTTATAAAATACGTCTATAGTTAATAGGAAAAATAACGTCCCAAATGATCAGGATGCTTCGAAGATTAGGTAAGATTAACGAAGGAGTTAAAACAACTTCAAATATTACTTACCGTATTAGTAAATAGTTTTTAAAAAACTTTTTATAAAGTCTTATAAATCTTTGAAGATCAATCCCACAAATGAGGCGGGATGCTGCAGAGGGGTCGACCTGCGTGGGTCATATTAGTTATGGAATTACTATGACAAACTTCAAATATAAACTACAAATTTTGCGTGTATTTGGTATTTGAAGTTTGTCATAGTAATTCCGTAACTAAAATGAAGCGTTTCTTTTCCATATTTCTTGGGTCGACCTGAAACTAATATATATATATATATATATATACAGGGTGGGCCGTAAGTTTCCATACATAGGAAAATTTAAATTATGGTCTTCACGTGCGTCGGTATTTGGATCAGCAGTTTCCGGATGCTTGGATTGGTCGGCGTGGTCCTGTGGAGTGGCCTCCCAGATCCCCAGATCTCACCCCCCTTGATTTCTATCTTTGGGGGCACTTGAAGGCCATGGTGTATCAGGAAAAGATACGAGACATAAATCATCTAAAGGAACGTATCACCAACGCCATTACAAGCATAACGTCAACTGTGCTAATGCGTGTTCATCAACAGTGGGGAACACGTATTGAAATGTGTTTTCAAAACAATGGCAACCATGTAGAGCATATTATATAAATAAAAATGGTTGTCCATAAAAAAATGTTTATTTTCTATGTATGGAAACTTACGGCCCACCCTGTATATATATATATATATACTTTTCACGTGTCACTTTCGTGAAATAATTTTTCATATATATATATAATATATATATATATAAACTGCAAACTATATTATATTACCTTTTAAAGAAATGAGAAAATACTTTATTGGCATTTCCAATTCATGAGTAAAATTTTCTTCAGATATAAATTTGACTATTAATATGAAGATCATACCTAAAAATTATGTGAAAAAGTGAATTTCAGTTGTCAATTTTAACTTATAAATACGTTCCATTAAAATTTATGCAATCAAACAGGGTGCCCCCAAATTTAACGCACGTTTAATTAAACAAGAAAGGTAATTGGACGGGTGAAAAGCAGAGTAATTATTCGCAAAAATATTAAAATTCTTACTTTATTTTTAATCCGCAGGTAATCTATGCACATAGATCACTTTGTAACGCGGTGTGAGCGAGTAGTTATGCCTCGGTAACGGCTCGCTCAGTCAACCCGTAAAAAGCAAGAATTATAATATATTTGCGGGTATAACACTGGCTTTCAACCGTCCAATTATGACGACCGGATGCAGAGGTAGACGAGTCGACGCGTGTTTGTACTCTCACGATTCAGTCTTTTGCCCTACGCCGGCAAGTGGTATGTAGGGGTAGGGATGGGTCAGTGGCCTTGGCAAGTGGCGCGTGTTTCAGAGTTGCCAGGTGGGGGTATTTAAAATCGGGTGAACACAAAATTTGCGTTCTGTAGCGGCAAAAATGGTTTCATGTTTCCTATCAGTGATTTTCAGTTTTTTATTGTGACCTTATCGCGAGATAAAGGTGTAATGAAAATGTCTCGTATATCTTTTTGAATGGTATGCGGAACATTTTCACTACACCTTTAAAATAATGCTATAGGCTTAATATTCAAACAGCTATGATTTTTTTCTTAGATTCTGTAACCCGTGCTTGAGATGGCCAACATGGTAAATTTGTCACTTTTTACGGACTTAAAATTCTATACATTATGTCCTGTTCATTTTATGAATGTTAAATACATATTTAAAAAAAATATAATAGAATGTTATCGTTTCGTGTTAAACTTTAAGACTGTAAAGATGAGATTTCAAAACTAAAAAATGGGACCGCCCCTTTCCCTTAATAAAAATATGAAACTAGAAAACGTCAGGAAAAAATCCAACCTTATCCTTTTCACAATTTTGAATAATTCAAACCTTAACTGGAAACCCATTAAAGATGTACACCACACACACACACACACACACACACACACACACACACACACACACACACACACACTACTTATTACGGTGCATATAGTGTCATAGTATATTTAAGCTCAGTCATTAAATATTTTCAGTTTAATAGCGTCAAAATGGAGATTAATCTGGCACTGAGGTATGGTAATGGTGATGTTGATGATGACGCGAAGTAGAACTAATAACAAACGTTTAAGGTACGCGTCTCGACGACATAAAAATAGGAATCAGTATCACGGAAGATGTTCCTCATCGGGGAATTCAGGAAGCTTTGAAAGCACTAATGATGATAATATTTGGGGTTGTTTAACCTTCTTCGTAACGTCAAAGGTAACAATGTGACGGAGGGAACCTATAGCTTAACACGAGATCCAACCCATATCGAAGGGTCACTACATCATCTGAACGAAAAGGATGGTCACTGATTCAGCTAGTGAACAGAGGACACACACACACACGCACAAATATATATATATATACAGGGTGGCGAAAAAGTCGCGCATTATAGGAATTTTCAGTGTTGACTATATATTATTTTTTTCTTTTAGGTAGGGGGATGGCTGCGAAATTAACAATAGACGAGAGGGTGAGCTTGGTTTTAATGTATGGAATAACAGGTACAACAAATCGATGAATCGGTACAGAATTTAAATTCTGTACCAATTCATCGATTTGTAAGTTAACAATAGCAATTAAAATACATATATATATCTTTAACATACACATATGAAGTATGTGTGATCTTAAAATCAAAACAAATAAACTTCGAACAAGTGCAATATTGTTCAGATAAGATAAAAAAACATTCAATACAGGAGCTCTTGCAAATATGGTTGCCAGATGTACGAGAAATTGTAATATATAACTATTTTTGTGGCGCCATCCACTACTATCTTTTCTTTACAGATTAGATTAATCGAAAATCTTAACATTAACGATGGTGTATATATATTGTATGTATTCTCGTATTCTAAATGTTAACAGGTTAATATATTTTTATAGACGTACATAATACTAATATTATATATATATTATATAATATATATATATATATATATATATATATATATATATATATAATATATATATATATATACGAGAGAGATTTATTCAATGACTAAAAATGTCAATAATTTTATAAATCACGTGATTCAGCTACGAAAATAGAATACATATTTTAAGTTAATCATTCCTCATTCCTAAGATTAGATTTTATCTCTCCTCGAGTTATTATTATTGTTATTATTACTATTATTATTATTATTAATAATAATATTATTATTGTAGAGAAGAGAGTAAAATTAGTATTCATTGACTGTCTTGCATGGCCATTGACACGAGATAAAAAATTTGAAAACAAAAAACAGTCAAAAAAAATAAAAAGGATTAAGCATGGTGTATTTTGAGTGCAGAGTTTAATAACCTCCTTTGTTACTGAGCAAGATGGCGGAGGGGACACGACTGTGTGTGTGTGTGTGATTAAGTATCAGAGTATATACTCAACATGAATTTCGGTGTAAGAATGAGAAAAGTTTCGAAACTAGGGGTATGCAGGGCATCGCCAGTACCAGTAATGTTGCCAAGTATACGGGGGTCAATGTACCCACGTGACTCCTGTATACAAAAGAAACAATACATGGATTTTATCTTGTTTACAGAGATAGTTTTAGTCCTTCACCTTTGTATAGGAAATTATGCGTGCGTTCTCTCTCTCTCTCTCTCTCTCTCTCTCTCTCTCTCTCTCTCTCTCTCTCTCTCTCTCTCTCTCTCTCCAGTTCACTACTACTGCTAGAATAGTTAAAAAATTAACTAGTTTAATTACAGGAAACTCCCCGAGTGGACCGAAAGGTCTTTGGGGCTTCTTCTTGCCCTTGTAACTCCTTGTAACTCTCTCTCCCCCCTTTAAGGCCTAAATAATGCACATATTGTTGTATTATGAAGTAAATGCAAAATATTTGTATTTTAAAGAAATCAACTTTATACTTTGCAATACGAAAAACTTTTGCAAAAAAAAAAGTTAAACTCCCTTTAAGCCTTGGAATAGGTCTCGTCCTCTCTGACCTTAACCGTGACTTTCATCTGCGTTGTTACTGAGGAGTGTCATGAGAGAGAGAGAGAGAAGAGAGAGAGAGAGAGAGAGAGAGAAGAGAGAGAGAGAGGAGAGAGAATTTAGGGAATCACAAGCAGTGGGAGGAAACAGTACGTGTTTACTAAATGAAATTTTATTGATGTAGAGGGTGAGAGGATGTATGAAAAGAGGTGGACAGACAAACAGATAGAGAGAGAAACATATAGATTACAATTTTCTCATTCCATCTATCTGTTAAAGAAGTAAAAATAGACAGGGTGGTAAAGTACTGAAAGATATTGGATGAAACACAAATGTATAAATGTATTTAGGGAAACACGCACACAACATTATTTATATATATGTATATATTAACGTAAAGAACGACGCTTGTATAGGAGATATTCCGCGCAGTTAAATGTATATATGTATATATATAATCTCCTGTAAAACAAAATTATGGAATTAACAAAGGAATAATATGCACCATAAATAAAAAATTAATAGTACCTCCTCGTTAGAAATGCCATATACTGTGAGCAAAGTTGCCATACAGTATTTTTTTTTTAAATACTATATGTACATTGTAAATTATTGTTGACTTAATAACCTTAATTATTAAATAACATTTTTTAAAAGTTTAATTTATGTTCAGTAATCGAGTTTACTCCATTAATTACAATCTGTCACTATTCTCTCTACGGATTGTCGGCAATTTAAACGACTATTTTTATCCTAATTAAAAATAACACTCCTTCGAAAACGGTTTCTGGCATCTGTTTTCTATGAGGGGAGGTTATGGTTGGTAGAGGCCAGGAGTGATGCAGTGAGGGAAGGAGTCGGAGTTGGGGTAAAATAGGGAGGGAAGTGGCTCTAACCCCCAACAAGGGGAAGTACAGATAGGTTCATCGAGAACAAAATAGGGAGAGCCCGATCGATACGAGCGAATGCGTTATAGCTGGTTACCCTTCCCCGACCTTTTAGAGGTGCCACCCTATTCCTCTCTATTACCCCCTTCCCCCCATTGTATCCCTATGGTCCATAGAATGTCAATCTTTAATTATTAATCGCCCGAAGGTATTCGCTTCGATCGTTTGTCCTTTTGTGTTGAAGGATTTTGTATCGCAAAGGTCATTTGATTCACGCGTACATTTGTCTTAATTTTAAAAAGTACATTTTTCTAATGTTTTCGCAATACTCTGTTCTCAAACATCTTTCATTTACACCCTTTTTTTATACGGTACACTTTTCATTTTAAAGTTTATTCAAATCTTGTTATTTTACGCAATACTGGTGGATATATAGTCGGCTCACAAAGTGGGTGTAATTGCTAAAGTTCGTTACGTCTGTACCTTACGGACCATATGATACAGTATATCCTGATGTAACCTCCGGTACTTCGTTCAGACTTATGTTTATACAATTACGTTGGTCAAAATAATTATTTGATTTCAATAAGTGCTTTATTAAAAATTTTTCTCATATATATATATAATATATATATATATATATATATATATATATATATATTATATATCGTACCCTCTGACCGGTGACATTGTTACACTTAAATCGGTACGCCATTCATATCTGCTTATACAGAACCTTTGTCGTTAAATACTACGCTTTAGCAAGTACTCGACTTGTCTGTTTATGGAGAGTTTTACCGTTTTTTTTTTTCAGTAAAATACGTCAATTGTAATGAAGTTTCAAGACGGGACTTTTTGAATCGATCGTACCATCGCTCACGAAATTGGGGATATATTGAACCGTAAAATATGGTTCAATGTCTCCCGAATTCTGTAAGAGATTGTACTTATACAGTATACCATGCCAGTGGTATGTAAACTTTAAAGATATTTTTAAGATGCTATTGTCCTTGAAAAGGTAATTCCATTGCTATATATTATATATATATATATATATATATATATATATATATATATATATATATATATATATATATATATATATATATACATTAAATATATGTGAATTCTACTATATATTGTCCTATACAGGGTGTGTCCGAAAAGTCACTACCCAAAGGGAATTACATTACATCAACACGCTTTGAACTAAATAGAAAATATTTTGAACATTTATATGATTCCAGAAAAACAGAGTACAGGGTGTTCATAAATTCTTTTTACAAATTAAATTGAAATTGAATTTGTAAAGATATAATGTATGGACACCCTGTATTTGTCATCGGGTTACGAGTTTCAATGTAATTTCTTTTTGGGTTTGTGACTTTTTTAATATCCTAATATATACCTTTCAAAGGTTCCGCGCGATGATTCCTCCTTTCACGAAGGTCAAGCTTGTCGCCCCTCCTCTCGAGTTGGCCTGGTGAAGTAGTGAGTTGGTTTCTTGTACTCTCCACCTCACATAGCCAGGTACGCCCGGCTCATCGGGGATTGTTTTGAGCCAGGCGTCTAATCTTCATATATATATATATATATATAATAATATATATGTATAATACACACATTCTGTAAATAACATGCTTTAATTTTCCTATTTCTCGCCTCTCTACATTTGATTCACATCTTGGACTCTTAACATATATATTAGTTGTGACGATTAAAATAAATGGTTCGGACAACCAATCGGATCGTGGGGCGTAATACCAACGACACGCCCCTTTTGCAATCTTGCCTCGCTCATTTATTTAAAGTAGAAATATTGAAGTCTTTACAAGTGACGTAAAAGCATTTATTTGACTGGGAAAACCCCTCATTTACTAGTCCCTGAAAGTATTTAAGTTAATTTTTTTCTGTTTAATGAACACTATATATATATATACAGTAATATATATATTATATATATATATATATATATATATTATATATATATATATATATATAATGTGTGTGTGTGTGTGTGTGTGTGTTAAATGATTTATCTCATTATTCTACGGATTCTTTTTTGTGTAAAAATAAATCTTTATAGATTCTTTTAGGATAATTACTAAAAGAAGTATTTTGTTCCTTGAATCCACTGACTTTTAATAATAATAATAATAATAATAATAATCTTAAAAAGTCTATACCTGTAATACGACCTTTATTGAAATATCACACCCCATTTTAACGTATTTTAAATTATATTAACTGCTAGTGCCAATGTGTGATTATCATTGAGGGATGAACTCAGGCACGGGTTGATCTTCATTCTGTACCTCCCCCCACCTTCCACCCCAAGGAATAAAGTTGAATTATCAACTTCAACACGAGGAAGCGTTTCCATGGTGATAGACCATATAGCTTCCACCCCACACCATTTATCAAATGTTTAAAATATTTTTTAAACGAATGATTTTGTATTATTCCTTATATATATATATATATATATATATATATATACACACACACACACACACACACACTATATATATATATATATATATATATATATATATATGCTCGAAATTTAAAACTTTATTTGAGTTGTTAAAAACATTGAGGTTTCCACTAATCCTGTTAGTTACCATGATAAGTTTGTTTTTCTTTTAGCTAATTATATTTTTGTAATAAATACAAATATTTATTTATTCAATGTACTGAATGGAACAATGTTAATTTTGTATGTACATTATTTAAAAATTAATTTAAAATTGCTGAATAAATTTAAAAAAAATTCTATCGCGCTATAAGAAATTTTTTTTAAAAAAGTACAAAAGCCAAGTGGGTATTTAGAGAGAGAGAGAGAGAGAGAGAGAGAGAGAGAGAGAGAGAGAGAGAGAGAGCTAGCTCAGCCGTGTAAGGCTGCTCGCGAGGTCATTGACTCTATGAACTTTTTTAAGACTTAAAGCTTCATGCAGCTGAGAGAGAGAGAGAGAGAGAGAGAGCTTAATAGGAAATATTTAGGTTCTTTCCTTGTATGATAATTCATGATAAAAATGATGATCTTCGAGTTCAGTGTGTGTCATTTGAAACAAGTTTTGATCGTTTACTAAACAGAAACTTGATTTGATTTTATTTTTTTTGGTGTATTTATTTATGACCTTTCTTTTACTGAAAGTTTGAGTGATTCTTTCAGTATTCACGTTACAATTTTGAAAATTTCTCTTCATGTTTGCATAATGGAATGACACTTTCGTAAGTTTAGAACAGATTCTTAAATTCTTCTGGAAAAAATGGAGTATTTAGCTTAATGAAAACAAACACACACACACACATAAATATATATATATATATATATACACATGGCCATTTTTTCTTGATTTTCTTTCTTTGCTCTAATGTCCATTCCTACATAAATCGTACATAAGAGTTGTGGAAATGATTTTCTCTGTATGTTGCAGACACCATTACTTAATTAAAAATGGCCTATTCTGCTTTATTTCGGCGTCAACATGATTGCCTGAGACGCATGTGCGCAAAATTCAATAAAAGTGTTCACGCGATAGATAATTCTTACATGTACAGTCACGGACATACTACTGTAATTTTGCGTGCCTTAATTTTGCGTGTAAATTGTCCTATGTGCACACTGAATTTTATTCGTGACTACATCACATGTACAACTTTCCTTAGCTAATCTGTGTCATTCTAATGTCTAAAGAAGGATGAAAATAGATTTCATTAATAGGTCATTCAATACAGTATAATAATAATAATAGTAATATTAAATATTTTCCAAATTTACGATTATTTATAAGTTATTCGTAATATTGTTTTTTTCTTTTCAGGTATGTGTTCATCGACATGAAGAACAAGAAAAAAAAAATATATATGGTGTTGCAAAAGTTGCATTCGTCAGAAGTTAAAAATTTAATAACTTAAGTCTATAGCAACAAGCTACAGGTCTTAACTTTAAAGCTTGAGGGTTTCGTCTTTCGGGTGGTAAACATGACATTTCCCTACACTTTGATAATTCTTATTTTAGCGAGTAATTATGAAAAATTCGCGATGAAAAATCTGGGAAACGCCGGTAGGAGATGAGAAAGCGTGCGGTACACTCGCAATGACGACAAAGAATTAATTTTAATGAAGTTAAAAAGTTATTTGGAAAGTCTCGAATGTCCAAGTCTGCAGAACATGCTAAAGTGTCCACCAACCTAAACTCTTAGATACATAGGTGAACACGTCGAAGCTCGTTCGTGTTCACACGCTTTAGGGGTAGGGAACCTGCCGCCCGTGGCCTAGTTTTTAATTGTCCGCGGACAGTTTGATTATTTAAAGTCATACGGTATTTACATCTTAATTATGTTCCAAACTATTTTTAAAGCCGCAATTTGCCGCTAGAGAGTATTTTAGTTGAAATTTGCCCCCCCCCCCCCAAACAATAAAGGGTCCCCCACCTCTGATTTAGTCTCTCTTCCGTCGTACTCGCGAAGCATGTGACCATAGTGTTGTTAGAAAATTCAGGTTGATCGACTTAGTCGCGTACGAATTTATATAAGCTCTTTTGCATCGTGTAAATGTCAAGGTTTTCGTATTGTGATTATTTGTTAAATTGAAAGAAATATCAAAGTGTGGTGAAATATCGTGTATATCACTCGAAAGAAGAGAAATTAACTTCAAAATAAGTCCGGCCTAACTCGTTCCTATAAGCCGAATATTAAAAAAGTTGTAAAAATCTGTAACTTATAGACGACCGTAACTTTTGGAACACCACTAATATATATAATAAATATATATATATATATATATAAAAAACGCGTCGACGGTCGGCTGAATCACATTTGCTGGTAAATATTTGTAATTTATATTTTAGATTATATTTATTGGTAGATGCCTTGAAAACATGAATAAATTTTATTTTGCCCCATTTTATTTATTTAATCATATAATATATTAAATTATTATTATTATTATTATTATTAAAAAGAGAAAAATGACTTCTTGCGTTAAAAAAAAATTGTAATTAAATGTTCGGTCACATTTCCGTAGACTTTTTCAAAACAAAATAATAATAGAATGTAATCGCAAAATTCTTTATTATTAATAATAATCACCGCTTCTAAATTAATTTTCCTCTCATAAGTTTACTATAATGACAGTTAACCCTAGAAAGCCAGTGCGGGACCGCACTCATAGCGACTAGTGTTGGGTCTACGTAACCTTTAATGAAAATTACATTTATAGGTTGAATTAAACAACGTATTGTTACGAAACAATAATAAAAATTAACTTACGTACAATAAAAGACACCATTTCCAGAAAAACAAATGTATTTGCATTGTAGTGGGTCACAGTGGCTTTTTAGGTTTAAAGTCAATATAAAAGTCGTTATGCCTAATGAACACGTGTCCCCCCCTCATGAAAGTCATACACCCGCCATTGCCATTAAATGTGTTGCCGAATCCTATCCTACTATAGCGTTGATCGGTCACAGACGCGGTTTTGAACTTTCGAAAGGTCATCGATTGTATTCCGTGTTGGTGATGTTCTTATAAGGCAAACTGCCTCTGCACTTAGTTTGTCCCAGTTACTAAATTTAACTACAATCTAAACCCATAATGAACAATTCAGTCTAAATTAGGAAAAGTGTATATATACATATATATTTTTAATTTTTTTAATTGGGGTTGTTTAACCTCCTTCGCAACATCTAAGGTCATATGACGGAGGGGACCTACAGCTTTACGTGGGATCCGAACCACGGGTCGCTACATAATCTGAGCGCAGAGGACGGTCTCCCATCCAACTACTACCCAGACCCAATGTCGCTTAACTTCGCTGATCTCCGAGAAGCGGTATATATATATATATATATATATATATATATATATATATATATATATATATATATATATATATATATATAATATTTTCGGCTTCTTTCCTTTGGAATCGCTTTTCATTTTTCCTCACGGATGTGCATCATATATTGTATATATTTAAATATTTAAAAAAAATGTATTCGACTCCTCTGCAGCATCCCGCCTCATTTGGAGAATTTTTATGCTATCGATTCATCTATCAACCAAGGGAAGGATGAACATCTGGTTGGGCTGCATGCCGCCTGCCCGCACCGGGAATCCACTAAACCACCATATATATATATATATATATATATATATATATATATATATATATATATATATATATATATATATATATAGGCAAGTCAGCGAATTGGCGTGTTCTTCATGGAATAACTGACATACTTTCCTCTGGCTTCTCCCAACAACATGTAGCAAAACAATTTCTACCTTCTCTCGATCTCTATAGTATCCCATACCGTCAATTATCTGAACTCGAGTAAACTACTGTTATTAACGCAAAAAAGAAACAATAATTCCAAGGTCTTTCGTGTACTCAACAATACACCTCGTCAGGGAATGCATTCATTGACGAGATATATTGCTGAATACACGAAAGGCCTTTGAATAATTTTTTCTTTTTGTGGGTTGCATCATTCATTCATTTCATGTGTTTGAGTGTGAAATTCATCCCATATATACAGTATATATATATGTTTGTAGCATTCATTCATTTGATCAATCAATTTGTCTCGTCTGTATCTGTATTTTGTCTGTTCTTCTCCTGGCTGTTCGTTTGTTTGTTTCACTGCGTTAAAAAAAAAAAAAAAAAAAAAACTTTCCTTTCTTTAATTTCACAATATTTGCGTTTGTTTCAACTCTGTGTTAATATTAATCTCTACCTTATCCAAATCCCATTTTCATATTTCTTTACTCCCCTTCGCCTCCATTGGCTACTTCCCTTCCCCATTACCCCAACTACAATCCTACCTTTCACTATCCCCCACGCTACCCCATTTACTTCCCCCCTCACTTCTTTCTCCCCCCATTTCTTTTGATCTCACGCTGCCTGCTTCCCGTCCCTCACCTCCCAATTGTCATTGAGAGGTCGTTGGCCTGGTTTCACGAGAGAATTGCTTGAATACGCATTTTCACAAGCAGACTGCTAAGTTCTTGGACATCAGTTTAAAGTTCTTGGACATCAGTATAAAGTTCTCGGACACTCGCACGGATATGAAGTGTGTATATATATATATATATATATAAGGAAATATCAAGTAAAAATGACTCGTCTAACATTTCTCTGCTATTCCCATTCCTGTCCAAGGCTTCCCACTTCGGTCATGGGTCTAATTATGTTAGTTTATGGTAGGGCAGTTAGGTTAAAGGTTAGTTAAGCCGAGTTAGATTATAAGTTGAGTAAGGTTAAACTCGTAATTTACAATTCGATAATTTTCACTTCAGAATAACGAAGGACGATAGTGTTGGTGCCCAAATGCGAAAAATTCATTCGAGGACAACAAATTCTAAGCGTATACAGAGGGTTGACAAAAGTAAATAGACACCATGATGATTGTTTTCAAGAACAAATGGCGAAACTCATCGATGGAATGTCAGAATGCGTGTCACTTTTACATAATGTGAAGGGGGAAAGCGACACAACATCTTAAATATATTGATTTAATAAATCCGTTATTATTTATTGACACTTATTATCAAATCAAAAACTATGGAAAAACCAAAGATATCAATTTACTTTTGTTAACCCTTCGTAGACACTAGCATTAAAAGTAATACGCATTAATACAAGGTTATTAGGTATTAGTTCTGTACATCAACGAGTTAGAGTTATGGGAGTAAATGCAATTGGAGCCCTTGGCCCCTCCTTCCTGCATAAGAAAAATAAAATAATTATATGGGGGTAAATGAAGTTTAATGTACAGTTCATAAGTGTGAAATATCGCGCAGTGGGAGAACCAACCAACCAACAATAAAACTAAAGAATGAATAATTAGTTAATCATAAAAGAGATTAATGCACGGAGGGGTGACAGAAGTAAATAGACACCGTTGGTTTTTCCATAATTTTTTATTCGATGATAAAAGTCAATAAATTAATGAGAAATGTATTGAATCAATATATTTAGAATCGTGTCGCCTTCCCCTTCAAATTATGTAAAGCTGATACACATTCTGGCATTCCATTGATGGGCTTTGCCATTTGTTCTTGAGGGCAATCATCGTGGTGCCTATATAGTCATAAATGTCCAAGTTGGTCGAACATTTGGGTAAATTTTCGTCCGTGACCATTTTTTACCCATTAAGTCGAACAGTTATATATTTTATATTTTAAAATTTGTAATCACTTTCGCTTGTGTTAAAGTAGGGTGGTGGTGGTGGGGGGGGTATATAAGAAAGTTTAGAGAAAGCCTTTTTTTATTCTATACAATTATTATTTTTTTAAATTTCATCCGCGTCAGAATTTTAATTAAAAAAATAAGTCGTCCTTTATGCTTCTTCAGACTTTACACACACACACACACACACACATGCGCGCACGCCTTCTGATTTTATTTAGGTTAGGTTAACCCGAGTTAAACCTAACCTAAAAAATGATGTAGGTCGTTGTAGGTTGTATTATTTAAAGTTGAAATTCATGAAATTTTTTTATTTTATTAAAATAAATTTGAATACCATTTAAATGATTTTTCTTGATATTTATTTATTTTTATAAATATTTTTTGATTTAATTCAATTGTGAAAGTGAAATTTCTTTGCTTCGCAGATAAAAATCTCGATATTTTCAGTCCATATTTATAATAATTGCACTTTACTCAAAAAAATATGTATATTGGGTGTACGCACACGCACACACACACACACACACACACACACCACACATATATATATATATATAATATATATATATATATATATATATACGTACGTTTATGACGAATTGATTTATGGTGTCTTACCACTAATTATTCTCTCTGAATACCTCTTTTTCAATAATAATGCGTTTTATTTGAACAATGGCACTGATGCCGCTGCTTTATAGTGAAAGGTATATAACCTTCAGATGCTTTTAGGATGAGTATAAAAATGCATCATATATATACTATATATATATATAGTCAAAATTTATCCCCCACCAGGATTAGAACCGGGTCCCCTGACTCACATTTGCGGGCACAAACCATTAGAGGTTGCGACAGGATAAAAACTTATAACCTGGCGATATTTATTGCCCGAGGGAAACGTATCTAATAGTATACTCGTGCTTGCAGGATAAATTTAAATTAAATGTTGTCCATTGGCTCGAGTGCTAGGGGGTTACCAACGTAAAAACGCTTCTGCACGCGAAAGAATTACGTGCTTCCCTCAGATGATGAAATGTCGCAAAGTTGTTTTTAGCGTTTTTCTTTTCGTAGCCGAGTGGTACGTGTTCGCGTTTGAATTAGAGGGTTTGGGTTCGAATCCTGCTGGGAAATAAACTCTAATTTTACATTTGCAAAAATAGCGGTTTTATATTATATATATATATATATATATATATATATATATATATATATATAAAATGCAAACCCACAAGGAAAAAGAAAAAAATTATTCCAAGGCATTCCCTGACGAGGTATTTTGCTGAATATACGAAAGGCCTTGGAATCAATTTTTTCTTTTTGCTTGTGGGTTTGCATCATTCATTCATTTCACGTGTTTAAGTGTGAAATTCGTGTATATATATATATATATATAATATATATATATATATATATTGGCATTGGAAATACAGGGTGTCCATAAATGATTACCATGATTAAAGCATGCTATAACTTTTAAATAAACACTCGTATTCAAACACAGTTTTACATCATAAGTAGATAAACATACAAAGTTTTGATACATAGTTAATGAATTTAATAAGCTTCCACATGTGCACCCCTTGTGGCACGTAAAATGTCTAAACGGTATTCGCACTCACGCCACACATTTTTCCAACATTTGTGGGTTAACTGTTGCAATTGCATCCGTAATGCGTTCTCGCAATGTCCTGATATCTGGAACAACTACGCACATTGTGTCTGTTGACTCTACCACTAAGATGAAACGTAGCCTCGTCTGAAAAGCAGACACGTAACAAGAAGTCATTATCCTCGTCAATGCTGTTCAAAATGTCAGTAGCGAATTGTTCACGTTTTGGACGGTCATCAGGCTTCAGTTCTTGAACAATTTGTACCTTGTAGGCGTGTAACTTCAAACGTTTGTGTAACACCTTGTGCACCGTAGACTTCGGTATCTTTAGTTGGCATGAAGCTTGTTTCACCGATTTCCTTGGTGACCGTGTGAAAGTAGTTTGAATGTTTTCCACCGTCCCATCGGAAACTGATGGTCTACCACTGCTCTTTCCCTTTTCCACGTTTCCAGTTTCCAAGAATTTTTTCATCCACGACTTAATTAACTTCACATCAGGTGGATTCTTTCCATACTTTGTTCTGAACCTTCGCTGAACACTGACAGGAGATTTTGTTTCTGCAAGCCACACAACACATTGTGCCTTCTCTGTCACAGACGCCATCTTAACTGAACAGCTACTACAGCGCTCCTAGCGGCGAATGCGGTAGACGAAACACACCAGCACAGAAACTGCGTGTACGAGATCACCTGTAAAAAGAAAACGGATGTAAGATTCGTCATTAAAACATGAGCATACTGTTTTCAGGGTAAACATTTATGGACACCCTGTATATAGAAAGAGTAATACAATTTTGTGACTTTTATTTTGAACGTAGTTTTCGGTATGTTCAAATTGTTCACCATGAACTTCAGCACACTTCATTATTCGTAACTGGCAATCTCTCTGAACACTTCTGATTGTTTCAGCAGAAATTCGCTGCAATTCCAGTCTTATCCTAGCTTTCAAATCCTCATTTGTAATGAAGAGTAATGAAGTGTTTTGAAATTGACGGTGAACAATTTGAACACCTTCTGTAACAGTATGTTGAAAATAAAAGTCAAAGTTGTATTACTCTTTCTACATATTTCCAACGTCTACGGACATATGAAACACCACATATACATATATATATATATATATTTTTAAACGACCTTTTATCCGACCTCCAGATAACCGAGTTGTCCAGTTATCAGACTTTTTTCGGCTATTTGACCTTTGTAGTTTGAGTCGGTCACTAGCGAAGCTTTATCCGCTGTCTGCGCATGTTGAAGTCGCTTTTTGTCATATATTTAACGTTCTTTACTCTAATTCTAAGCACTATAAAAAAAATAGCCTACACTACATGAGCAGTGTATAATTATAACAAAACTAAAGAATTTTAACGATATTACAACTTCGAGTGTATGTTTGTTTTGTAAACTTAGAGAAAACCATGAAAAGGAAGTTAAAGAGGTAAAGGACATTCTGAAAAATCTTGAAGCTCGGATTGTAGCACTGGAAATCCAAACCAGTAGTATAGGCCAGAGAGAAAACCAAACACCGGATATAAACTCTTAAGGTTGAAGGTTTGGAAACCACAGTGAATAGTCCGAAAAGTAGGACAAAGAATGAAGAATTCAAGGTAGTCAAAAATAAAAGACCCTCAAAACCGAAATACAAGGATTCTGAACGCATTACTATAAAAAATAGGTTTGACTTACTTGCTGACGAAGAGTAATCCATTTTAATTGGGGATTCCCTAGTAAGAAATCAAGTGAATTGTTTCGGAGCAAAACACGTAACCAAGAGAAAAGTTAGATGCTTTCCAGGTGCCAGAAGTCAGACAATAAATTAGGAATTACACAACAATAACGTCAGGAGTAAAATTTGCCCCATCAATGTACCATGTAGCAATGACATTTTTCAGAGAGGGACAGGAGGGCAGACTGAGACCATTGTAAAAGCGTTTAAAAACACTCGATATGATTAAAAAAAAAAGACCGACATGGGAATGGTTGTAGTTAATCCTAATTCACCAGTCGTTACCCTTACTAGTGCATTGGTTGACCAAGCTCCCCCACTAGCATTAATTGGTTCACCTGCTTCAGGAAACGAGTCGGGTCAAATAGGAGAAACAATAACTTAAAATCTCTTAAAATTGTGCTATTCATTGCTAGGTCAGTTAGAAACAAACTAATGGAATTCATAGCGCTAGTCAAAACTGAGAACTTTGACATCATAGGAATAACTTAATCAAGGGACTTTCCAGTAGAATTTGAAATGGTAGGTTACAAAATGTCTCGCAAAGATGGAAACGGAAGGGAAGGTGTCTGAGTACTTTCTGTATTCGGTAAAAAGTAATACTGTTTTAGCTCATGAAATGCTGTGAATTGAACTAAATTTGAACAATAAAATATTGCATCTATTTCTAGTATATAAGCCACTTCACTACCCCAATGATAAGGATACAAACTTCTATAATCAATTAAGCAGATTTATGAATAATAAGATTAGTGTAATTTTTGGTGATTTTAACGGCAGTAAATATAAATTGGGAAAATAAAACATCTGATACTGAGGGTTCAAGACTATTGAAATTTGCAGATGGTAATTTATTGAGTTAGTGGGTTGACGGTCCTACTAGGGATAATAGTAAACTAGATCTCGTATTCACGAGCGAAGATGACCTAGTCTCTAACCTGACAATTAGTGAAACTTGACTAACAGCGATCACAATTTGATTAGGTTTGACCTCAGGGTTCCAATTAATACTCGAGAAAAGACGCACAAAAGTTGGATTTCTGTGGAGCAAATTTTGAAAGTTTTCGAAGTAGTTTAGACACTCTTGAAGTTCTAATAAATTAAGATGTCAATGTCACCTGGAGCTCATATTGGGATCAGATTAGAATATTACAGGACACTTTTTACCCACTAAAATACTTTTCTCCCTGTCAACCAAGACACTGAAATGGTTCAACAATGAATTTAATGATGCTATTACGGAAAGAAATAGCCTACAATCTATTTGTCACATTCCAACCAGAATTGGTTAACCTTGGTTTTGCTTCCCCCCGAATTGTTCATTCTGACGAAGGTCAAGCTTGACACTCCACCTTAGACCTACAGCCCAGCGTCTTAACCACTAGGCTACCCATTTATCTACCAACCAATTTTTGTGTGGGAAGATGAACTGCTGGGTTTTACTGCGCGCCGCCTGCCATTACCGGGTCTCGATTCCCGGGCCGATGGATTCGTAGTCAGCAACGCTAACCACTACACCACCGAAACTAATTCAGAAAATTATGTACATGTACGTCGGAGGGTAAATCCTTAATTAGTTCAGCCAAACGTGATAAAGAAGCTAGAGTTGCCTCACTCTGTAACGTTTACCATAAAGAGTTTTTTGCCATGGCCTACTGAAATTTAGTGATATAGATGTAGCTAATACGTTAAACGAATTTTCGATGCAGTCTTCACGGAAGAAGACTTAACTGAAGTACCAAATCCCTGGATTGACGGTGACCATCCGTTAGAGACCATAGGTTTTAGGAGAGAGAAGGTACAGCAACTAAATGACAAGGTAAATAAGTGCAAATCACCCGGTCGTGACTTATTTCTTCCAAGAGTATTAAAAAAGGTTAACCACAATACTGTTGATGATTTAGTAACTGTACAAACAATCATTCGAATTAGGGAAAGTTCCAACCGACTGGAAATTAACGAATGTAACACCAGTCTTCAAAAAGGGGAATAGGCAAAATCATTGCAATTACAGCCCGATCAATTTAATGTCAGTTGTCGGCAAGCTGTTGGAATCCATTACTACAGATGAATGTATCGTGTATCACCTCGAATCAAACAATTTAATTTTTTATTCTCAACATGGATTCAGACGACATAGATCTTGTTTAACAAACATGTTAGAATTTTTCCGTAATATTTATACTTTATACGATACAACTAGGGCAGTAGATATAATGTACAGGGTGTCCCATAAGTCCGGCATCATAGGAAAAATAATAATAAAAGGCAAAACAAAAGCTTTTATTTACAGAACGTGCTTAATATGTCTACCATTGTTTTCAATACACAAATTCAGACGTGATACCCAGTCAGCAAGCACACGGTGAATGATGTCAGGAGTAATGGTGCTACATGCCCCAATAATACGCTGCCGCAAATGTTCAACACTCCTAATTTTCTCTGCGTATACCAGCGCTTTCATGTGGCCCCAGAGATAAAAATCTAGTGGCGTGAGATCAGGGCTTCTAGCTGGCCATTCCACAGGCCCTCGACGTCCTATCCAATGACCAGGGAATTATTGGTACAGGTATTCCCTTACTTGGGTGCTGTAATGTGCGCCGTCTTGCTGGAATCATGTTGGGAAATTTACTTCTTCGTTCAAGACACTGGGAAATGCTTCTTCCTTGAGCATACGTAGGTAGGTGCCTCCAGTGACATGTTCATCGAAAAAGAGGGGGCCTATGATGCGATCCTTCCAAATGCCACACCATACCATCACCTGAGATGCACCTTGTTCCTTTGAAGAGGTATACCAGTGAGGGTTGTTTTGAGACCAGTAGCGGGTGTTCTGTCGATTTACCTCACCATTTCCATAAAAAACAGCCTCGTCACTGAACAGAATGGTGGACGGGAAATTGGCATCCCGAGGATACTGTTCCGTAGCCCATTCACAAAATTCCATCCGCCGGTCGGATCATCTTCGCTTAACTTCTGTAGGATCTGAAGTTTATATGGATGCCATTTGTGAGCCTGAAGAATGCGATGGATGCTACTTTTCGACACTCCTGTCTCGGCGGACAATCGCCGAAGAGACTTATTGGGACTTCTGTTAAAATGAGCCAGGATAGCAGTCGCTGTATCATCGTCAGTGGACCTCCTTGAAGGTCCACTGCGTGGTTTATCTTCTATGGATCCTGTTTCCTTAAATTTTGCAACAATTCTGCTAACACAACTCTGTGTTATTGGCTCGCGGTCTGGATGCAGTCTGTTAAATTCAGCAGCGGCCTCTCTTTGACTCCGATTTCCTATGAGTAGAATTATCTGGATTCGTTTTTCCTTGCTCACAGACATTATGGCCTGTAGAAAGAGAAAAATATGAATTATGGTTTGTAGAAATAGAAAAATATGAATTTCTCCTATGATGCCGGACTTATGGGACACCCTGTATATCGACTTTCAAAAAAATTGACAAAGTCCCTCACGCGAGATTGATTACTAAAGTTAGAGGACAAAGAATTATTGGGCTCGTTTCCAAGTGGATTGAAGATTGGTTAGGAGATAAAAGCAGAGTGGTAATAAATGGAGTGCCTTCGGAGTGGGCTCCCGTCACCACTGGGGTTCCACAGGGCTCCGTTCCTGGTATTTTACTTCTTACCATCTATATTAACGATATAGACGTTGGGCTCTAAGTACAATTTCTAAATTTCCAGACGATACGAAATTAGGAAATAGTGTAGGTAATGAGGAGGGTGTAAGAACGTTTCAAAATGATCTTGATAGGTAGGGTGAATGGTCTGGTACTTCGCAGATGCCATTCAACTTGAACAAATTTAAGGTAATGCACATACAGTAGGTTACCAGAACCCGAATACCGATTACTCTCTCTCGGGGAGGAACTTAACAGAATGATCTAGAGCAGTAATTCCCAACGTGGGCGCCACTGCCCCCCCCAAGGGGTTTTTGAAAATCTTAGGGGGGCGCTAGGAAACTGTAAAATTGTTACCTTCTATTAATAAATCACTTATCACTTATCCTTATCTTTATGAGGGGGCACCAGCAAATATTGATGGACATGAGGGGGTGTTGGTCTAAAAAAGGTTGGGAACCACTGATCTAGAGAAAAACTTACGAGTTTACCTTTGGTTAGCTTCCGCCCGAATTGTTCATTCTGACGAAGGTCAAGCTTTTCACTCCACCTTAGACCTACAGTTTAACGTGGAATCCGAATCACGCCCCAGCAGCAGCCCAGCGTCTAGGCCACCCAGGGTACCTATTTATCTCCCAACCACTTTCTTATTGTGTGGAAGGATGAACAGCTGGGTTTTGCTGCGCGCCGGCTGCAGTCACCGGGTCTCGAACCCGGGGCCGATGGATTCGTAGTCAGCGACGCTAACCACTACACTACGGAGGCGCAGTTTATATCAGTAATGATCTCAATCCGTCAAAGCACTGTGCAGAAGTCGAGTAGAGGGCCATAAAAATACTTGGTTATATTAGAAGACGGTTCCAATTTAGAAATGAGATTGTAATGCCTCGGTGGTGTAGTGGTTAGTGTCGCTGACTACGAATCCATCGGCCTCGGGATCGAGACGCGGTGACGGCAGCCAGCGCGCAGCAAAACTCAGCTGTTTATCCTTCCACACAATAAAGAAAGTGGTTGGTAGATAAATGGGTACCCTGGGTGGCCTAGTGGTTAAGACGCTGGGCTGTTGGTGGGGCGTGGTTCGGATTCCACGTTAAACTGTAGGTCTAAGGTGGAGTGAAAAGCTTGACCTTCGTCAGAATGAACAATTCGGGCGGAAGCTAACCAAAGGTTATATACCAAAGATTACAATTCACTAGTTAGACCTCAAGTCAAGTACTGTGTACAGTTTTGTTCTCCGTCCCTTAGGAAGAATATAGAAAGGTTGGAAAGGGTGCAAGCAAAAGCTACAAAATTAATCCCTTCAATGAGACTTCAAATCTATGAACGTAGATTAGAGCGCTTAAATCTGTTTACTTTAGAGACCAGGAGGTTGCGCAGTCAGCTTATTCAAGTTTTCAGGATGCTCAATGGAATAGACACGGTAGACTACAGGAAATTATTCTCATTTAATACCAATACGACAAGAAATAATGGTTTTAAATTGGAACTAAAAACATTTTGTACCTCCATCTATGGTAATTTCTTCTTCTATAAAATAGCTAATATCTGAAATCAACTTTCCTCTGAGGTTGTTTCAAGCCAAAGTGTAAATATGTTTAAAAATAGGGTGGACAAAGTTCTTAACCCGTTACAACCTTAATGCACTCAGGGTTTAAGACTGTTCCCACATATAACATAATTTAAGAATCAATGAAATCAATGAGTTTGTTTAAACATTTACTCTTACACTTAGTCCTCCCTCCACATTAGAGAGGACTCTGGTTGTATTGTGCCCCATATAGCAAGATCAGTTATCGAGCAACTCAGTTTTTTATCACTTGCCTCATAAACACCTCTAAGTGGGAGACACTTGTATTCGCCGTAGCAACAACGGGTGATCACCCACGAAACATTTTCATTCTCCATAAGGGAAAAGTACACGGGGATTGATACAGGGACCTTCCACTGATATTCCTCGCAGGAAAAAGATTTTCTCTACTCTTGTGGTGGCACAACACCACGAAGTATGAACGACTCGCTATATCAATTGCGCATAAACACCTTTCACGTCGGGAGACCCAAGTTGAAACTCGGCGACATTCAAAGACTTGACAGACATCCAATTACAGAAAACACGCTCACATTCTTGCCTACCTCGTTAATAGACTAGATAAATATTTTGTAGAAATACATAATTTTCGAATGAACACAAAAAAAATTGCATGGCATGGATTAGGGGAGGTAAAGTTGCGTTTCTGCCGTTCCTACTGAACACAAAAAAAATTGCATCGCATGGATTAGGGGAGGTAAAGTTGCGTTTCTGCCGTTCCTACTTCTCTTTTTTTCTCTTCCTTCTCTTGGGTGGCTGGGTGCATGTGAAGGGTGAGGGCATGTTGTGAAAAATCTGAATTCCTTTCTAAATTCCTGTTTCAACACCTTTCCTGTAGAAGCATGTCATCATCTTGCCAGCGTGATGGCTTTGCGCGTACATGGGTGTAGATATGGAGCGTTTGCTTAATCCTTTTGGGACTAGCCTGGAGTGGGCCATGGGGTCTTCGTTGGCCCGATACCTAGGTAAATAGAAGTCAATTTTTTTTTATAATATCAAAACGTATGTTCGAGATTTTTGTGATGATACCAAGTAGTTGATATACGATTAGCACAAACATATTATTGTTAGTTTATGCATCCCTGCTCTCTAGTGTACGATTTGTGTGTGTACATAACGTAAATGTCGAGCTAGTCTATATAGTCTCCTCTTTCCTGTAAAATTTCCTTGGCTACTTTTCCAGGGTCAAGGTATTTTTTCAACCTTTTTCCGTACCCGCGTCTGGCGGAGGGTGGGGAGAGAGCCTTTTGCTTTTATATCCATTTTTCTATTACTGCTAAAATAGTTAAAAAATGAACCAGTTTAAAACAGGAATCACCTCCCCGAGTCGACCGAAAGGTCTTTGAGGCTTCCTCTTGTAACTCCTTGTAACTCTCTCTCTCTCTCTCTCTCTCTCTCTCTCTCTCTCTCTCTCTCTCTCTCTCTCTCTCTCTCTCTCTCTCTCTCTCTCTCTCTCCAGGTGAATGACCTCACTTGCTGCCGCATTCACCTCCCTGTCATAAAATCGACAAAGAAGTTCAATACTAAATAGTTAAGTTCAATGTTAGGAAAGTTGTGCTTCATTGCGAAGTTAGTTATCTGAATTAAGTTCAATGCTAAATATTTATTACTATTAAGTTTAAAGTTAAAGATTTTATCCTGGGAAGAATATTACGAATGTTCTCAGTCATACCCAGGGATACTTGAAACCATGAATGGGTATGTGTAAAAATGTTGTAAGGGGTTGTCAGGTACGAGTTATTAATGTTAACAAGATGGCTATGTATATATATATAAGCAAACAACCACAGGGAAAAAGGAAAAAGAAACACAAAATCCGAGCGCTTTCGTGTTTTTTTTCCTTTTTCCCTGTGGTTGTTTGCTTATTAATAAGATCACGTGTTATTCTTTGATTTTACTGCATATATATATATATATATATATGTGCGCGCGCGCACATTCTTAGCTATCTTACGTCATCGCGACACGAACGTGTTGCGTGTCGCGATGTTTGCAGTTTTATGATTCAAGATTTTTAGGGGTTGTTGTCACTAATATCATGGAAAAAAGGAGTATAATGAATGTTAGAGCAGGTTAATTAGGGTATTTAGATTAGGTTAAATGTCGCCATCCACAACTGAAAATGTCGAACTTTCGTAAGATATCCAAACGTGTGTGTGTATGTGTGTGTGTGTGTGTGTGTGTGTGTTATACAGAGAATTAATTGTGATTTCTAAATAAATTCAGTCTCACGACACCATGTTGAAAAAAATAATTCGATTATAATGGCAGCATTCATTGTAATGGTGAAGGTAACAATCATGTGCATAATACTTAAATTACGGTCATGTACATATGTACAACAGTATACTTTATTGCGAGTGTATATATATATATATATATATATACATATATATATACACACACACCATGTATATCGAGTATATATATATATATATATATATATATATATATATATATATATATATATATATATATATATATATATATATATATATATATATATACCATGTAAAATTAGTTGTATAACGCTTGTTTTTGTGATACTTTAAGCCAATCACTTTCTCTTTTTCTTACAATACCTACTAATATAAATATATATATATATATATATATATATATATTGTAAGAACATTTTAGACAATATAAAAATAAATGTTTGGGCTTGGAGCCAGTCTTGCGTCATCTGGTCGGACCAGGTCCCAAGCCCCGTGACCCTGCATGTGGCACTACCACGAAGACCGGATGGCCTCTGTCCAGCATCATTTGAATGGTTTGTTTGGCCCTGGTCTGCTGCGACGCATTTCATTGCTGCTTTTTTCACTTGCTGTAAGTACATTGTGTGTGTGTGTGTGTGTGTGTGTGTGTGTGTGTGTGTGTGTAACATAAGGAGAACGAAAGTAGATTTAAAGATTGAAAGGAAAAGTTGGTCAATGAACTGTATGGGAGGAGTTCACATGGAGTGTGGGGGTGGTGGGAAATGTAAAAGGGGTTAAGGGGCAATAAAAGGGAAAGCACACACAGAGAGAGAGAAAGAGAGAGAGAATTTAGTTTTTGTGATTTTGGTAAAAATGAAAATATTTTCACTCTGTCGACAATAATAATAATAATAATAATAATGAAAGCCCCACTGTACACGTTGACTTCCCTCTCCGTTTATTGCATACGTAATTGCATTAACCCCCTAACTCCATTCCCCATCCTCCCTCTCCCCTCTGTGGCCCTCTACCTTTTCATAGAGCAACAAAGGTCTGGTGCAATGATAAGGCTGAAGGCCTTCGCGCGGAGGTTTGCGCAATGAAGCCTTGGTTCGAGAGTGAGGTGCCTTGTCACAACGTTCACCTCAGCGTAGGTTAACGACACCTAACTGGAACGCACCTGCCTATCGTCGATGTCGTGGTTTACTCACACACAACACACACACACACACACACACACACACACGTTTAATATGCTCTCCTTATTCTGTCTGTCTTATCCCTCATCGTCATTCACCCTCTGTGTTTGTGTGTGTTCTGTTGCTCTGCTTCGAGCTCCCCCACCCCCGACCCCACCCGGGTAGGTCAATAAATGCTCATTTAGATTCATTTGCTTTTCGTACATACAAAATTACAGTCCGTACTGTTATACTGTAGTAGTAGCAGTAATGTAAAAAGTAATATTTGATATGTTAAGGAGTATGATATGTCGGTGTCATACTTCTCTTAGTGTTTGTACTTACAAATTTATACTAACTTTTAAGCGTACTTATATATATATATATATATATATATATATATATATATTGAAATGTGCAAAAATACTGTTGACTTGAACTTGCTAAGCGCACTTATATATATATATATATATATATATATATATATTGAGAAATGTGCAAAATATACTGTTGACTTGAACTTGCTAAGCGCTCGTAAAACTTGAACTTTTGAGAATGTCCCATAAGGTGAAAGCAAAATTCTACAATATATATATATATATATATATTGTGTGTGTGTGTGTGTGTGTGTGTTCAGGTGAAGTGAAAAGGAAATTTTATGGTAAATGTTTCCAGAAAGGATTTTATCATCAAACACCTGTCCAGGCATTTCATATAGTATATATATATATATATATATATATATATATATATATATATATATATATTATATATATATATATATTATATATATATATATATATTATGTTTAACCTAATTAGTTTTTAATTACTTGGTGTATATTTCGTCTACGACATCAATCATTCGGTCCTCATTTCGTTTTGATGTCTGCATACCTCACGATGAACTCCATTACCACGAGTCATGTCTGTAGTTTTTTTGTCATGTTTCATTACTGACATGTTAATGGGTTCAAATATTTGGGTTATTATTAATAATAATTTGAAGTTAGGTTAAAATGCTGTTCAGTATTATTGACGTTTTTATAAATTACCTTTTGTATTATTCATTTCTCTATAAAAGTTAAAAATGGTATTAATATTTAATAACACACACACACACACACACGTGTATATATATATATATGCGTCTGTGTGTGTATTTATATTAAATTAAATGAGTTTATATGACCTTGTTACTGGTTATTCGTTATATTCGTACGTGTGACAATGCGTGCGTGTAAAATGATCTTAACTTCCATTGAAAGAAAAACCTTGATACTGACTTACCGCAATTAAGCGAACCAACACCGCAATATAGCAATACTGTATTGCTAAACTTTACCGTTACATTTTTCTTTCTTTTTTTTTTTTTTTTTTTTTAAAGCGTAACTTGTTGGACGCGCCTTTCATTGAGTGCGATTTTTTTTATTTTATTTTTTTTTGTTGTTTTAAAAAAATATTTTTTCTTTATTTATTTTGGTGTAGTGGTAATTTTTTTGCCGGGGGGGGGGGGGGGTGAGGGGGTGAGGATTAATCGTGTATAGATTAGACACGTACAAACATTTTTTTTTTGTTTTTTTTTTTTTTTGTCTAACTGGCTGGTGATTTACAAGTTTTTTTTTTTTTTTTTGTTCCTTGACTGAATTATGCTTGTATAAAATACTTTAAAGTAACCTGTATAAAATTATTTGGTTATTTTCGTCTATATCTATCTATCTAGGTAGATACAGAGATTAGTGTTTGTTTGTTTGTTTGTTTGTTTGTTTGTTAACAGTTCGTTGACCGAATAATTCGAATAAGCAGAAAGGGAAAGTGTTTCTCGAAAGAGGGGGCTAAATGCTACGCGCCGCACGGCCTTCCGAGTTCAAAGACTTTTAGAACACACACACCACACACACACGTGTATATATATATATATATTGTATACCAGTATCCACACAAGTTTAGTCATATATTTCAGGTCCCTCTGATTTCGTTGCACGTTCTATTTTTTCCTACACTTATTTAGAAGCATATGAGGTAAAACAAGTGCACTTTTTATCGCCGAGGAATGAAGCATATTCACAAACACAAAAGTGTAAATAAATGAACACTTGCTTAAACACCAAATCAAATTGAAATAGAGAAAACACGATTCGCGGAAAAAAGTTCGTCTAAAAATAAAATTTCTAAGCAGCATAAAAAATTTACTGAGTATTAATTTTTATTTTATTTTATCGCTTTCACCAAAAAAGATAAAACTAGCCAAAGAAAAACGAGGTATTACCGCTTAATAATTTTGTATGCTTTTTAAAAATTTGACGTTTCTAGGTGAATATTTTTTTTCTTCCAAAATTGTACCTACAAACTGACTTCGACTAGTGAGGTATAAAATTCTATAAAAGTATAGATCATTCCAACTTCTTAATTAAATTTTATTATTCCATAACCGAGCCTAACGTAGGTGTGTACCCGAACACCCCTTTTTGAACCCCCTCACTCTAGCAAAGTTCCATTTCTTTAATTACTACGCACGAGGAAACAAATTTGTCAAAGACAGTCGTGTTGGACTATAGTACCTCTTTAATGGAGAGAATATCGCGTTGCTGTAACTTTCTGAGTACCTCACTAGTACGAATTAGCCAGGTATGTACAGGAATAATGACCTACCCAAAAAGCTAGAATACACGCATAAACGCACAGCGAAACATACATTAATATATACGTACATCACACTTAAATATATACACTTAACACTTCAATTAATTATCTTTAAATGTAAGTGTGAGTACATAGTATGTATAAATTGCATATTACACACCACACACACACACACACACACATTCTACACAAAGCTATGCATTCAACTTTGCAATAAAATCACTGCAGTCTTGATTCATGTTTGAAATTTGTATTGTGGGGATATTTTCTTCCAAGTAAACAAATGAATAAGGAAAGAGTTCGATAAATTTAAATACTGTCCCTACCCCCGCACCCCCTAAAAGAAAGTTTGGTTTTAAATGGAAGTTAAAATGCTGTAACTTAAATATAGTTTTTATCTATTTAAACTTTAAATTACTTTTTTTTATGTATATAATTTCTGAGAAGAATTTAGTTTTAACTTAATGTACCAAAAGTTTAGAAAGATAATTAAAATTGTTTTGCATATATATTATATATATATATATATATATATATATATATATATATATATATATATATATATATATATTAGTGAATTGTTTTTAGGTTAATGTTAGGTTTGTGGTGTGGTGTGTGTGTGTGTGTGTGTGTGAATAAATTCTAACTCTTGTAATTGGGTAAAAGAGAAAAAGCGAAGATTGTTATCATAAATATTAAAAAGACACAAATGAGAAATTTTGATTCGTCTTCGACTATTTTTGGAAATGGAAACTTTGAATAATTTTGTAAATGGGGGAGACGGAATTGGGGTTGGTAAAAGGGGTGGAGTTGTGTTTGGGGAAGGGACTTTTATTTAGTTTTTGAGGGGGTTAAGTAGAGGTCAAGGGGGAAAAGAGTTGGGAGGGAAGTAGTGTGCATATATATATATATATATATATATATATATATATTTGGAAAAGGGAAGAAACTTTGTGTGGGGTTTGAGTTTTTGGGGGAGGGGTTCAGTATTTGTGGGGTGTTTAGGAGTTGATTGGGAGTTTGGGGTAGAGGGGTATAGAAGGGTACAGGGATTGGAGGTCATTTTGGATTGCAGTAAAAGTCGTTTGGAAGCAAGTTTTATTGCTTGATTCTTAATTTATTAGATTGATATTTTGTGGGGAGTGGGGGAATTTTAGTTTTTCTTATTTTCATATTATTCATATTATTCATATTATTATTATTATTATTATTATTATTATTATTATTATTGTTCAATTTAGATTTTTTTTAAAATTTAAAGCAATTTTTTTATAAGCATCTTTTATTATTACATATACTGTACAATTTATATATATAATATTCATATATTGGCGCTCATAAGTATTCGTATAGAGAACATTGTGGTTATACTCGCATTCGTCTTTATCTTTTCTATCATACATAGAATAGTTGTGAAAAAATTACCGTTCGTTTGGAAAAATTTAACAAATAAAAAAAAAATTAGTGTAACTCCATCATATAATGTAAAACATCAAAGAATTTGAGAAAAAAAACCAAAAAGTTAGTGCAAAAGTTTTCGTACATTTATTTACAAAATTATTTAATACTTCGTGCGTCC
This sequence comes from Bathynomus jamesi, assembly GCA_023014485.1. Lineage (NCBI taxonomy): Eukaryota > Metazoa > Arthropoda > Malacostraca > Isopoda > Cirolanidae > Bathynomus > Bathynomus jamesi. The sequence continues at coordinate 69,359 of JAJOZX010007520.1, forward strand.
ACCTTTTGCTTGAATGACTTTAATGATTCGTTTTGGGTATTTTTCTACGAAGTTTCGACATCTCTCAGGAGAAATTTTAGCCCATTCTTCTAAAGAAAATTATTGCAATTCATTCAGATTCGAAGGGTTTCTCTTGCGGACAGTGTTTTTCAAGTCGAATCATAAATTCTCGACTAAATTGAGATCTGGGCTTTCACTGGGCCACTCGAGAAGCTTGAAATTCTTTTGTTGAAGCCATCTCATGCTGCTCTTGCTTTTATCTTTTGAATCATTATCTTGTTGTAATACCCACTTACGACCCATTCGCAACTCCCGAACTGAAGCCAATATATTTTTTTTTAATTTTCTTGATATTTCTTCGAATTCAAAATTCCATTGATGACGCCAAGCTTTCCTGGACCAGAAACACTAAAGCATCCCCAAAGAAACTAACTATCACCACCATGTTTAGCCGTAGGAAAGATGGGTTTTTTCTCGAATGCAGTATTTGGTTTTCGGCAAACATACCGTTGCTCATTGTTCCCGAATAATTCAATTTTGGTTTCGACTGTCCTGAGAACTTTCTTCCAGAATGCAAATCCATCATTTTGATGATCCTTGGCGTACTAAATTTAAACGAGCTTCTCTGTGTGCTTTTCGTAACAGAGGTTTTCTTCATGCAATTCTTCCATGCAGACCATTCTTTCTCGGTGTACGACGTACAGTAGAGGGATGGACATCGATCTTAGGCGGTCTTAATGTTTGGCAAATATTGCCTGCAGCCATTCTTTCAATCTGTCCAGCTGTTCGTTCGGAAATCTTGGAAGGTCGTCCACATCTTGATAGAGTTTTGATTGTTCCAACATTCTTCTTTATAACTGCAGCAACCGTCGTAAATGGAATTCGAAGTTGTTCTATCTTCCTATAATTCCTTCCAGACTCGTGTGCGGCAATAACATATCTCTCAAGATCTGTAAACGGCTCTTTACTACGGCAACTCATTGTTTACTAATGGCTTGTACAGTCATCCGTCTTCCATGAAGATTAATCGAGAAAATTGTAGAATTCAGAATTGCCAACAGTCCCTAATCAATAAACAGCCAACTACTACTAAAAATTTTTTAAATTCTTCAAGCCTAAGGTGGACACACAAAATATTAAATAGGCTATTTGTAAATAAACGTACGAAAACTTTTGCATTTTAACTTTTTTTTTTCCCTCAAATTCTTTGATGTTTTACATAAGTGGTGGGCAACCTTTTTTTTAAACTGGGTTAATTTGATTTATTGGTAATTTGATAATGGGTCAGTATTCAAAATTTAAATAAAAATACAGGGTGTCCATAAATGATTACCCTGATTAAAGCATGCTATAACTTTTAAATAAACACTCGTATTCAAACAGTTTTAATCATAAGTAGATAAACATACAAAGTTTTGATACATAGTTAATGAACTTAATAAGCTTCCACATGTGCACCCCTAGTGGCACGTAAAATGTCTAAACGGTATTCACGCTCACGCCACACATTTTCCAACATTTGTGGGTTAACTGTTGCAATTGCATCCGTAATGCGTTCTCGCAATGTCCTGATATCTGGAACAACTGTTGCATAAACCAAATCTTTAACATGACCCCAGAGAAAGAAATCCAGTGGGGTAATGTCTGGTGATCTTGGGGGCCATGGGATTGGCTCGTCCCTGCCAATCCATCGATTTGGAAATGTTGCGTCGAGAGTTTCACGAACAACATGCGCCCAATGAGGGGGTGCCCCATCTTGTTGGAAGATGACAGTTGGCTGCCTGTCCTGCAGCTGGGGGATGGCGTAATTGGTGAGCATATCCAGGTACACAGTTGCGGAAACAGTGTTCTCAGCGAAGAAAAGGACCAATTATCTGGTCATGCATTAGTCCACACCAGACATTGATCTTCGGACTGCCCCGAATATGCTCCCTTACGGCATGTGGGTTTTCCGATCCCCAAATACGCACATTGTGTCTGTTGTCTCTACCACTAAGATGAAACGTAGCCTCGTCTGAAAAGCAGACACGTAACAAGAAGTCATTATCCTCGTCAATGCTGTTCAAAATGTCAGTAGCGAATTGTTCACGTTTTGGACGGTCATCAGGCTTCAGTTCTTGAACAATTTGTACCTTGTAGGCGTGTAACTTCAAACGTTTGTGTAACACCTTGTGCACCGTAGACTTCGGTATCTTTAGTTGGCATGAAGCTTGTCTCACCGATTTCCTTGGTGACCGTGTGAAAGCAGTTTGAATGTTTTCCACCGTCCCATCGGAAACTGATGGTCTACCACTGCTCTTTCCCTTTTCCACGTTTCCAGTTTCCAAGAATTTTTTCATCCACGACTTAATTAACTTAAAAATAGACTAGACAAAGTACCGAATACTTTCATGGTTTAAGACTAAAACATAAGAGCTTTCTTGTAAAATTTCCTTGGCTACTTTTCCAAGGTCAAGGTATTTTCTTCAACCTTTTTCCGTACTTGCCTCTGGCAGGGAGAGAGCGGAGGGTGGGGAGAGAGCATTATACTTTTCTATCCAGTTTTCTACTACTGCTAGGATAGTTGAAAGAAAAATAAACTTGGTTAATAACAGGAACCTCCCAGAGTGGACCGGAAGGTCTCTCTCTCTCTCTCTCTCTCTCTCTCTCTCTCTCTCTCTCTCTCTCTCTCTCTCTCTCTCTCTCTCTCTCTCTCTCTCTCTCCTCTCTCTCTCTCTCTCTCTCTCTCTCTCTCTCTCTCTCTCTCCTCTCTCTCTCTCTCTCTCTCTCTCTCTCTCTCTCTCAGTACATAGAGTAACGCCTTTACTTTCGAACACTTAAGACACACATTATTCATAAGGATTAAGTGTTTATTAAGGGCAATATAAAATGGAAGATAATTAACAGTTTTGTTTTTAAGAATTTGTACGAAAGTACTGTAGTAAATTGATATATAAATCGAAACGCGCATGGAAAACCTCTTTCCAAAGGAGAAATATTTCTAAAGAATATTTGCTTGAAACAACAAAAAACTGATTGATTGAAATATTTGAATGAATGGTTAAATGTTTTTTAACCGTTCAGATAGCTAAATGAAACTGAAATTTAAAGATAAGAATTCTGAAAAAAAATCGCCTAGAACCATTTTAAAATGCATTAAAATTTACCAATTGGTAATAGTCTGGTTTCTTTTGGTTTTCTTCTTCTTTTGGGCGAGACTAATACAAATTCAAGAACAAAATTGAATCATTACTAATTAGCAGTGGTGTAGGACTCGAGACCGGTCTCGGTCTCGGGTGCTTAGGTCTTGGTCTCGACGGCATCACTGCTGTGCTGAGTATGTTGATGTACAACGAACGCTTATCTTTTTTTGAGTAAACAGTTAACTGCTGAAAAATGTCACAAACTATGAATTTGTGAATAAATTATGAGTAAATTTTGCAACTGTCACTTGATAACCTCTTTAGAATCTTTATTCCTGAATGTGAAATACACAGTTTAGGAATTAGGCATTACACAATATTGAATACGTGCAGAAATTGCATATGGTCTCTGTCTCGGTCTCGAGACTTTTTTTCTGGTGTCGGTCTCGGGTGCTTAGGTCTCGGCCATGGTGGTTTCGACTACACCACTGCTAATTAGTGCGTTTTTTTTTAAGCTTCTTAGCAGTATTATTTTTCTAGGCGAATTACTTTCCGAAAGTGTACATTTCGGGTTCACTTTGTTGGCTCGTTCCTGTACGATTAACTATTTGAATTAGTCGCAAATAATTTGGTTAGTCCGACCCTTTTATTCTACAGGGTGTTCCATAAGTTCCTCTTCCGCTGAACATATAATACAACAGGGTGAGGATAAAAGGAGTTCAATGGACTCATGGAACAACCCGTATGTTAGGTATCTCTATAATCTAATTTTTTTAAAAGATGTTCATTACTTTCACTGTAAATGTCCGCTATGCATTTCCGTTACGTGAATTCGGACATTAATTTGTACTTTTGTATTTTGGAAATAGTGTCTTAATTGTACATTCCAAGTTTACCCAAATGACCACTTCCAGTATGGCTGTACAATACGTTATACCGAGAAGTAGTGTGTGATTCATCAGACACGAAGAGAAAATCAAACTCGATTAAAGTTGTTCGTGTGAAATGGCAATAAATATAACGTTTTATGATCGGTTAAAGCAGTGGTTCCCAACCTTTTTTGCGCCATGCCCCACCTCGACACCTCAAAAAATTTGATGCCCTCCATTAATATAAAAACAAATTTGGTGTTGAAAAAGTATTATTTAAAATTTACAATAATATGAGTACATTTAATATGAGTTACCGTACATTCAATATGAGTAAATAAACTTGAGGTTGAAGCTAATTAAATTATTACCTTGAAATAAAATTTCTCAGTTGAAAAGTTATAATTTTAAATTTCAATAATATGAGTACATTCAATATGAGTTACGTTAAATATGAGTCAAGAAACTTGAGATTGAAGCTAACTATATTATTTCCTTGAAATAAAACTTCTCAGTTGAAAAGTTGCAATTTTAAATTCACAAAAAAGTAATTTAATCAATAATACCACTTTAAATTCACAATATTAGGTAAAAATACAGCAAATTCAAAGTTTGATAATCTCAAGTTAGTGAGATCCTTGAGCTTGATGTTTACTACAAATGGTTTTGATTTCAGGCACTAATTTAGTTAGCTTCAGTCTTAAGTCTCCTCGTTTTGTGATATCCAGTCGGTTTCTTTTTTTCTGTAGTAAGTTACTTACAGCACTAAAACCACATTCCACCAAATATGAAGATGGGAATGGTAACAAGTAGCTCTCTCGCCAAACGAGTTGAATTTGGGTATTTAGTCTTGGTCTCATCACAGAGCCACATCATGGTTCCTTTTACTTTGAATATAGTTTTAACAGAGTCATCATTTTGTATTTCAGTCAGTTCTTCTTGGTACTTCATGCCCACTTCAGATAGGTCCACTAGCAATGGCTGAGTTAACCAAGATGGAAAACTCATTTCTTTTAAATCAGAAAATCTGTAATTTAAATCACAGGCCAGTATTTTCAAATGATCCACAATGACAAGTAAAGCATCATCAGTTACCTCACACTTATTTAGCCAATATAACTGGGTATATTTTCTTGCAGAATATTCTTTTGACATAATTCCAGAAATGTAATGAAGCCAATACTTTGTCTTTGAATCAACATGTTAAGTAAAATATGGAATTGTTGTCGTCGTGTAAAAATGTTGCAAATAAAAATAATTATATGTTATTGAAATTTTAAAATATATTTACTTATAAAAATTATTATGTATAAATTTCATTTTATTGTAGCATTTTCAAATTGCCCCCCAAAATATTCAAATTGCCCCCCTGTGGGGGTGTGCGCCCCACGTTGGGAATCACTGGGTTAAAGGATGAAATACCCAAATACCAAGTCTTATACCCCCAAAAAAAACTATTTATCCGATTTAAACAAACGGATTGTTTGGATTTTAGATTAACAAAGTACCATGTTCAAAGTTATTATAAAACCCAGTTTTGTTTTAAAATTGAGTAAAATGGATTATGTTACCTGAAAATAGATTGTTTTTAGATTAAACACCTATAAAATTTTATTTACTTGGAATTAATTATTTTTAAAATTTTCCGCATGAAGTCAAAGAAATCCAGTTCCGAGTAAATATAATTTTATATTTGTTTAATCTAAACTTAATTTATTTTCGAAGTAACGTCATATATTTTGTTCAATTTTATAACAAAAGTAGGACTAATAATTTTGAACATGGTACTTTGTTTAATTAAATCCAATTTTTATTTTAAAGACCTTTTTTGTTTTCAATGTAGGCTAATGATTGTTTGAGGTGAAACTATTGTAGACTCGTATAACAATTCAGCAACGATGTTGGATTCGTGACGACGACACGACGACAATAATAATAATAATAATAATTAACAACAACAACGACTAGAAGATTAAAATGAATTAATTCCTAATAATTATAAAAGGTGACACAATGCCGTGGAGTGACAATGACAGCGACGATAAATAATGACTGACCAATCGGCAGCAATGACGATAACAGTTTGCGAGCGACAAAAGCACTTAATTTAGAACTTAATTCAAAATTGAATTTCAGACGCCGAAGCAAATAATGACGAAGCAGATTTTTAAGAGTGAGAGTGAAATTTCTTTTGAAGATTAAACCCCCCCACCCCCACCCAACCCCACCGACCACCAAATGCATAATGATTAGCATGTAGAGTTAGTAGTTTTCGTGTACACACGCAGACATACCTTTTACATAAACGTCAGGGATTACCAATTAATTTTTTATGTAATCCGTACGAGTGTGTTTGTCGGGTTTTTGCGTTTACCCCAGAAATGCATTTATGAGCCAAAATGTGTTCGATTTATATCGTTTCGTTTGGGTCAAATGATTGAGATAACAGCCTTTCACTTTTTTATTAGTAAAGGTTAGGTAAAGCTTAAGGGCCAAACTAAATAAAAATAAATACTTCAATTCACAATTACTTATTTTGTTAAAATTATTGTAACGCCAAAAAATGAAAATTGTAATTTTTACCTTTATAAATAGAAAATTGTTAATTCGTGGGTTAGGTTAAGTTAATTGGACTCGTATAGGTCGATTTATAAAACCTAAAAACGGAACACTCGAAAGGTACAATCAGTTTGGCCCAATGAAATAACAGAAAACGAGCATATTTTGGGGCATAAGTTAAATTTTGGCACAAACGCCTATGATATACGTTTCTTTAACTCTACCAAAGTCCCGCTACCCCCCCCCCCCCCCTTTTTTTTTAAGGAGTGTCTTCATAATGTGACCGCTATTATTTTTCCGAAATCAACGTAAAATTATATAAAAACCACCTTTAATTTCCCGAATGAAAATTAATGTAAATTTTATACACATGAATAAAGAAAGTTTGATTTTATTTTTAATGTCAAAATTTACCTACAATTTTAAAGTAAATTCTATAGGCTAATCAGTACACGAGTTTATTCCTGGTAGTCTGTATAATATCTGTCGTTGCATTCTTAAGCATATGTAGCGTAGTACAGGGTAGGTGAGAAGTCCCTATACTCCTATGATATAGGTTTTTACTTTGCAGGGTCCCTATGCCCCTTACATTTTTTTTTCAGAGTTTAATAATGGCAGATCAAAGTTCATACAGCATTGAAGAACCTATTATAACAAGCACACAAGTGCATGATTGTCGAAACACAGATGATACGGGATAACGGGAAACGTGTTGCGAAGAAATGCTCCGCATTTTCACAAGAAGTTTTTCTGAGGGAAGGTTTTTAACACCTTTTTTTTCTACATTATGAAACAATGTATGTGACAGAATTACTTGCCTCCGACGAATGTTCTTACACAGCTGCAGTATTTGAGGGATATCTCCAAATTGGCAGTTTCTCGTGATTTTTTTGAGGGGTAAAAAAGCAAACAAAAGTCGAGTACAGTTGATTGTAGGTGTATATATGAGGGCCACTCACTATATTTTGCACCACCTTTTTTTTTCTTTCCAAGTTTCCTTGAAGTTCTAGAAATTTTGTACACAAGTAGTTACATACCTTTTTTACAAGTTTTTATTTTTCCACATAGTCTCCATCCTTTTTCTACGGCTCTCTTCCACCTCGAAACGAGGGCCTTTATTCCTTGCTGGTAAAAGTCCGCTGGGTTCCGCTGGAGCCATTTCTTAACCTCCTCAACAACCTCATCGTCACTCTGAAACTTTCTTCCACGAATAGCATCCTTCATTGGCCCAAATAAATGGAAGTCTGAAGGTGCCAGATCCGGGCTCTATGGAGGGTGGGGTAACACAGTAAAGCGCATTTTTGTGATGGCCTCTCTTGTTTGCAAACTGTTATGTGGTGTTGCGTTATCGTGCAAAAGAAGGACGTCTTCCAGTTTTCTCTCCGGTCGAACTCACTTTATACTAGTGGTGCACCGATTAATCGGCAATGCAAGGTATTTTCATAATATCGGCATGCCAGGTGCCGATACCGATTAATCGGTGCACCACTACTTTATACGTCTCTGGAATCTCTGTAGGGTAGCAATATATGCCTCTGAGTTGATTGTTTGTACTTTCTTCATAATGTCCACCAGAATCACCCCTTTCATGTCCCAGAAGATGGTGGGGCACTTTACTGGGGGGGGGGGGCAAAAAAATTGCCATTTCCGCATAAGTACTATATGTAGCATAAAATAACACAAAAGTTAGAGTATGAGTAACATATATTAAAGCCTTTTTGATATAAAAAACATTACAATTTACAAAAATGAGATAAAATTTTGCTACAACATTTCTAAATAACAAGCAAATCTGCCCTGAAAATTTCAGTATTTGCCCTGGAAATGCTCAATTCCATAGTCCTAGGGGGGGCTACCGCCCTCCAAGACCCCCTGCCTCATACGCCTATGGCCATAACCTTTCCTGCAGAGGGAGCCATTTTAATTTTTTTCTTGCGTGGGGAGTCGACGTGATGCCACTCCATGGATTGGCTTTTTGTTTCAGGTTCAAAGTGGTTTACGCAAATCTCATCCCGTCACAATTCGTGAAGGCAAGTCATCCCCTTCTGTCTCGTATCGAACCAACGACTCGGAAGCAATTTCTTTTCTTTCGGCTTTGTAATCTTCAATCAGTTCGCGAAGAACAAACCGTGAACACACTTTTGAGTATCCCAGTTGCTGAATTATCGTATTCACACTTCCTTCACTAATTCATAGCTCCAGTGATAGCTCCTTGTATGTGACGCGCCGATTTGATCGAATGATGCTGTTAGCACGTTGCACAGTGTGAGATGTCACAGCCGATGCCGGACGACCGCTGCGTGGCTCATCATCGAGGCTGGCTCTCCCTCTCTCCGATGATCTCGCACGTTTAGACCAGCGTCCAACTGTGCTTCGATCAACAACAGCATCTCCGTAAACGTTTTGAAGACGTTTGCGAATATTTCAAACTGTTTCCTTCTCTGCGGTTAAGAACTCGATAACAGCTCTCTGTTTACGACGCACATCACTGTCAGACGCAATTTTCGAAACTGCGTTAACCATCGGTTTTATACAAGGGCGTTTAAAAGCGGTTTTATACAAGGAGGGGAGGTTCAAACTGGAAAATTCTGGTTATGTGAAGCGTAGAAAGTTCAAGCTTACGGTCCAAAAGACATTTCAGTCCCATGGCCTATTATTTAGCTAAGAAAAAAGGGTGGGGCAAAATATATTGTGCGTCCCTAGTAAATTCTGTCCACGCAATGCTATTTAAGTTGAGGTAATCAATTATCGTGACGGAATTACTTTTTTGGGGTCCGACGGAATCGCCTTTCTGTTAATTCCGTAACAAGATAGAACAATATATAAATATCTTGTGCAAAATATCCTTCATTCTTGACAAACTAGAAGAATCGACTTGTCAATAGAATGATAAGTTAGTTTGCAAGATTTTTCGAACTTTTAAAAATAGGTTTACGATTCGCGTGAAATTCATGATGATTGGTTTGTGTACGTGCGGTATGTATACACTAGTAAATGGTTTGTACGTACATGGAAGTTTGCAACACAGTATAATATCCTCAGATATTGTTACTGAAATCGATTAAATTCTATCTCAGTGAAGTTTGGAATCAGCTTTTGTTTTAAGAAACTGAGAAATATGATGCAAATCCATTTCACATTAGTAGAAGATGATTGTATAAAGGATGCGATCCTTTTTAAACTTCAAATGTTACTGGTACTAGTAACTGTAACTATACATTTAGCGATCTATTCAACACACACACACACAGTAGTGCAATTTTGTTTAAAATTTTATCTTGTTTACACATATTTTCGAGTATTGTACATGTAAAGGGATAGGTTCTGCTGATGTAATGAAATCACGTTTTACGAAAATCTGATCAACATATAGATTTTTTCTTGTATAAAGCAAAGTGAGAGACTTAGGTGCATGAATCAGAACAGTATATATATATATATATATTATATATATATATATATATATAAACGTCCTAATGCAGTAATTTAGATTTCGAGAAATTCATTTCACAAATGATTCGCATGAAGAGTAAATGCAATATTACCTGATTCATCTAAAAAAAAGAAGTTCCCTTTACACCTATAAAATGTTGAATAACCTTTACTAAGAAAGACGAAAATGAGTGGAGGTTTTCTCGTGCCCAGTATTTAAAATTTCTGAGAAATTAATTATATAATGTCCATTTAGGTCGCTGAGAGTCCTTTGATCATGAAAGAACTTGTTAGTTAAAGTAAGTATATAAATGGTTAACTATTTGCGCAGTATATGAAATAGTATCGCAGTTCTTCCATAGTTGCACTGACGTCATGTTTAAGTTTTTATCCGAGCAATAAGCATGATTAGTGCAGCTATATAGAGTAAGACTGGATTAACCACGCAGTGTAGTTCGATTAACTAGTTGTTATAGTGTGCAACAATTTAGTTATTTTAACCCTTTGCTGCACGGAGGTCTTTTCCGAGACTGAATGAAATTGTTTGGCGTTAACCAGTAACACTACGCACGAAAGGGTTAATCATCATAAAGTTGTCTGGGTCACGTAAGGGTGAATCTTGATTCCGGTATTCCTCGTTGAAGGTGGATCGAGAATTGGGTTTTACGATACCATTTCATACAAACTGTAGAAGTGCTGTAGTTTTGTTGCGGAGAATTTTGATGTATTCTCAGACTATTATATACTGGCAAGGAATGAAATGTTAAAAAGCAGACGTTTTGTTATAATTCCATAATTTCAATTGAAACCTTTTTTTTTTTTTAGCAAAAAGATATACAACTTGGAGAATCGTTTTTCCTTTATATATATATATATATATATATATATATGGTGCAAACCCACAAGGAAAAAGAAAAACGATTCCAAGGCCTTTCGTGTATTCAAAGCTACACCCTGACGAGGTGTAGCTTTGAATACACGAAAGGCCTTGGAATCGTTTTTCTTTTTCCTTGTGGGTTTGCAGCATTCATTCATTTCACGTGTTTTATTGTGAAATTCATCCCATATATATTATATATATATATATATATATATATATATATATATATATATAATTTCTCCAACCCGAAAGAAATATGAAATTTTAATTCGTCTTCCTTTCACTGTTTCACCCAATTTCGTCTGTAAAAACCATCTGATAGGCAAGCTCTCTCTCTCTCTCTCTCTCTCTCCTCTCTCTCTCTCTCTCTCTTCTCTCTCTCTCTCTCTCTAACATTCATACTTAAAATTGTTTTTAATAATTCTTAAAATAAAAATAATGATTATAATACAGTATCCGCAACTCTGCCAAATTGTATCCACCATTACAAGCACTTTTTTTTTTTTAAAACGAGTGGGCTAGAATGTAGTCGGCAAAAGTTTAGGGAAGGAAAATACTCGGAACGAACGTTAAAATTGCACAACATTATCCATGATTATATATATATATATATATATATATATATATATATATATATAATCATCGATAATGTTGTGCAATTTTAACGTTCGTTCCGAGTATTTTCCTTCCCTAAACTTTTGCCGACTACATTCTAGCCCACTCATTTTAAATTAAAAAAAGTGCTTGTAATGGTGGATACAATTTGGCAGAGTTGCGGATATTATAATCATTATATTTATTTTAAGAATTATTAAAAAACAATTTTAAGTATGAATGTTTTCAATTCAATGTTTTTCTAAATATTTAATTTAAAAGTTTTACATACTTTAGTATTTTTAATAATATATATATATATATATAGGCGCCTCGATGGTGTAGTGGGTAGCGTCCCTGACTACGAATCCATCGGCCCCGGGATCGAGACCCGGTGACGGCAGCCGACGCGCAGCAAAACCCCGCTGTTCATCCTTCCATACAATAAAGTGGTTGGTAGATAATGGGTACCCTGGATGACCTAGTGGTTAAGACGCTGGGCTGCTGGTGGAGCGTGGTTCGGATGCCACGTTAAACTGTAGGTCTAAGGTGGAGTGAAAAGCGTGACCTTCGTCAGAATGAACAATTCGGGCGGAAGCTAACCAAAAGTGTGTGTGTGTGTATATATATATATACAGGGTGGCGCAAAAGTCAGGAGTGAAAAGAACCAGAAAGAATGGTTCTTTTCCATTCTATGGCCGCCACTATTTTCAAATAAAAGATTTTTTTTTTAAATTTCATAATTTATAATTTTTAGTTAAAAAATTTATAATTTATGCAATGATGACCCTTTGACTCCTAACTTTTGCGCCACCCAAAAGTCAGGAGTCAGAGGGTCATCACCGCATAAATTATAAAATTTTTATTTAAACAATTATAAATTTTTCCACTAAAGTAAATTTTATTTAAAATAGTGGCGGCCATAATAAAGGAAAAGATCCATTCTCTCTCCTTTCACTCCTGTACTGTACTATTAAAACAATAATAATGCAAGAATTATTGCCTATATACATACCTACACAAAATTTTACAGGTAAAAGCTGTATGTGCAAAAGTGTCAGAGTAGAAAAAATAGTAGAATGAATGAATGAGATAAGAGCAAAACATTGATTTCAAAGGAGTTAAAAAGTTATTTGAAAAGTCGAATACCCAAGTCTAAGAATAGGCTAAAAGTATCCATTACTCTCTTGAATGCATCAGTGGACACTTCAAAGGTTGGACTGCTCACACGTTTTAAGGTCTCTTTTCCAACGTCAGGCCAAAACACATTTAGGGTGTAAGGCTGGAGGCTTGGTAAGTAGTGTATCTCAGACCTTCTGTAATATTTGCTAAAATGAGAGCTATTGGCTTATTGATGTGTGGTAAAGTGTCATGTATACCATACCAAAAGAAGAAACTAAAAGTTTTAAAGTAAAGTCTAACTATTCGTTGCAGACCAAATGTTGAAGAATTTAGGAATTTTTCATTTCATTTTCATGCACTCTCGCATCTTTTGTAATACAGGAGCTGTATAAAGTAATGCAAGTGAAGAGACAAATCTGATTTGAACTGGTTTAAACTAATTTCAACTTGCTTTTTAACTTGCAAAAACATTTTCAACACCTATATAAACCGTACTATCGAGTATACAGTTGTTATAAGTTACATGTAATAAATATTACTCGTCCATCTTCACTTGCGTTAATATAATTCAAATCGGATTTCTCTTCAATTGCGTTACTTTATACACACCAGTTTATATATATGTATATATATATATATTTTGCTTGAGAGTAGTTATAACTAGTAGGTTTTCCGTCTTAGAGCTAGAGCAGAATGACACACGAGAGATTAGGCTAGTTGGCGATTTCATTATTCGAGGGCAATTACAAGAGTTCTGCGGCAGAAACCCAGCTCAGAGAACGAGGTACTCCTATCCTGGAGCCCTTGCACATATATCTGAGGTCGGAGGTTCGATATCCTCAGGTGCTGGTTAATAATAATCTAAGTATAATAGAAATGGATAATAATTATCCGTTAAATAACCACTTCACATCCTATAGATGTTAATTTACACGTCATATTTCAACATTAAACCAACCTATCCGTTCGTCACGGTTACAGAATATTAACGATTTATGAGGTGTGGAGGCTCCAGAAACTCGATAACCTCTTCACACTTATATCAATAACTTCCTGAAAGATAAAGTTGGTGTCATTGTATCCGCGAAGTGATGAGACCGAGGACGAAAAAACGGCTTATATTCAGCTTTACCATGTCCATTAAGGATGCATATTGCGCGAATCCTGGCAAGTGCTTTAGTGCAAACTTTGTCTAAACAGTCCTTGGGGGAAGTTTGCACAGAACACTGATAAGGGGACCGTGCGATTAGCGCATAGTTTTGACGAAGTATAGGACTACGCCAAAGCTGTTGACAAGAGGTTCTTGAAATTGTACACGTAGGTTATACGTATATAATACGTTACAATAGTACCGAGCTGGCTTTTGGGGGCTAATGCATTCTCTTGATCGACGGCTCCTGTACGCCGATACCGACAGTGTGGTGTTTACGGCGAAGGGAAGGTAAATATATGCCTCCTGTAAGTGAGTTCCTTGGTGAACTCAGTGACGAGATCAACGAGTATGGGGACAATGCGTGCGCGGACTCATTTGTTTCAACCGAACCAAAAACTTTTGGAATATGTTTGAGGGTCGGTGATGAATTCAAGTACATCGTAAAGGCGAAGGGGATCACTTTAAATCCAGCAGACCGTCAAATCATCAACTTCACATTACTCAAAGACCTGCTGTGCCTGGAGGATCCTGAAGATAGTGATGATGCCGTGCTGCTCACCTGGTTGTGGGAACGCATATCTTCCGCGCTCAGGAAACTAGGCGGCGTGAGGGAACTTAGAGGGACGAAGGTATGTTGCAACACTTACAGGAAGCGATATCAATTACCTGGGACCTATGACACTGTCCCCTTTGGTTTCCGTGGGGAGTGATTAATCACCATACATAGTTTGACTTAGTTTATTGATGTTCTTTTTTAAAGTTTTTTTTTACTATGTTTATTTACTTCATAAATTATTATTTTAAAGTTTTGACTCTTTTATTTACTTATTATTATTTGTTTATTTAGTTGTATTTATTTTATATTTTAACTCGTGTACTTTAAATAAATTAGTTTTCATTTTTAAATTTTGCGTATCATCTTTTATCCTTTGAATGTGTGTGTGTGTGTGTGTGTGTGTGTGTGTGTGTGACATTCCTGTCTGGACACGATGTATAGACTCCGCCCACTGTTTGGATGAGCGCACAAAATAGATACGTTTGATTTAGATATTTTGTCTGGTCATGTTGTATAGGCTCCGCCCACAAACCGGTGTCGTCATCATTCACTGTGTTTAATCTCATTAGTCGTTCGCAAACATTGCTATCGTAGATACGTACTCGGCTGCTGAAGTTTTACCATATTACCTACGTGTGTGTGTGTGTGTGTGGCGCGCGCGCGCTTATACTCCTCTCCCAAAATTTAACTTTTTAACAACGATGGCTGTTCCTGATATTGCTTGCAACACCTTTGTGAAGTGGTACACTTTAAAATCTGAAGATGTGGTGAATACTCAACGACCGTCCTTTCACGCCTCTTTTGAAGTTTTTAAATTGACCTTAATTCATGCGAGGATGACGTGTCAGGATGATCAAATGCTTTATGGTTATTCTAACAAGATTATGACAGGGGTCGTAATCAGTGGTGTAGTGCTGTGGGAACGGCGTTCCCTTACTTTTTTTGGTAGACGGAACGGCGTTCCCTCACTATTTCAAATAAATCCGAACTTACAAATCTCTAACGTCATGAAATTTTAATTCCCATCCCTAGAAGAAATATGAGAAAGAATCATTAACTGCTTCATTTCTTTTAGCTTCGACTGAGGCAATGCTAGCCTATAAAGATCTGGTGAAACAGTCACCACGGCGTACCAGTTGTTAACTTTTTTTTAGTTAATCATTCCAGTTGTTAGCTATTTTTATTGATCGTACTGGATGTCGTATATCTAATGACACTGGAAATACTGCATCTTCAACCTTGGAATATATCCTAATATCCAGTGCATATGACCTCAAAATATCCCTGAAATTGGTCAGATTTCAAAAGATTTCCCGGGGGGCTTACAGTGCCCCCGGACCCCCAGCTGTATGGGCTCGCCGCGCTCGCCATTGTCCCCCCCCGCATCTGAGTAACACTTTCAAAATGCGTTCCCTCACTTCTTTATTTAGCACTACACCACTGGTCGTAATGCTAAAAACGTTTCGGAGTATGTATTGAATTTAAGCTGTGTTAAAGAATCTAGCCATTCTGAGGTGAAGGATGCGACCCTTAGTGAAGAAAAACAGACTTTGGATTAAGAAACTCGTTGATGATTGGTACGAGATCTTATTACGTCATATTACACCCCACCGACTACGCCCCCGCAACAAAAAAACGTGAACCTAATGATCATGAAAAATTTACAATATTTGTAGCATTACATCAATGTTTACCACGATGAGGTGTCTAATGAGGTCATAGCTAAAGGCGTGTGTGCCTTTTTAATAGAGCTTAGAGACGAGTACCTTTTGTCCCTTGGCGTGGAATGGTGTAGACGCCTATTTCTTCGAATAGAGCTCCTCAATGTTAATGGAATTACTTTAGAATCATTTAACGTGTTAAGTAATTTTGTGTACATTCTTTCATCCCCCTAAACTTTTCATGTTGGTGTATATTCTTACATGTTTTGTCCAACGAGTCAGCAGCAGGTGGTGTCTCGATCCTAAGATGTATGACTCACCACCAGGTCTGCGTCACGAACTGGAGCGTTCAGTCTGCCTCATACCAGCATCTGAGCTTGGAGCGTCGTGACGTACTATTCAGAAGTCCCCTCACAGCAGCACCAGCAAGAAATACCTGCGCCTACAGTAAAAAGAAAGATGGAGCTACCGCTAAGTAGTATCATTAACGCACAATACATCGTGGGTTTTTCCAAATTACTGAGTGACTTTAAACGTAGCAGTGGTGCAATTATGTGCTCAAGACAAATTAAAAACGTACAGACTTCGCCAAACGTATTATTATTTGAATGTTGATGAGATGTCTAAAATCTTTGTTGGTTGAGAAGTGGTCGGCTGAGAATTATAAAGTACAATGATAATAACGGACTAATGCCTACTCGTTACTGTTTTATCCTCGATAAACTATTTGAAATAGCCACCTTCCTCAACCTGAAACCTTTATTAAATGCGAGCGTTGATGATATGCGTTATTTTGATACCGTACTCGAGCATGCGTATAAAATTTTAAAAGACTACTATATGAAGTGCAGAGATGAACAAGGTGAGAATGGCTTGGAGCTTAGAGAATATTTAGAAGACACTTCCTTGAGAAGTACCAGTCGTTTTGGGACGCTGGTCTAGAGCGTTACAACCCCTCCCTCGCCTTCACCGTTCATCCGGCAGAGCTGTATCTTTATATACGCTCTAACTGTCGTCACAATTTAGAGGATTTCATTATACATCGATATGAAATCTGAACAGTTTTCAATTGAAAAAACAGGTGAAAAGAGAATATGCGCTCGCTTAGTGTTTTATGTATGCAATAACTTTTCATGATAATATTGTAATGTCCGACCGTGTACTCGAGCAAGCTTTTGATCTATATGATCAAAGATTAAGAATTATGAAAATGTTACAGCCAATTTAAAACAGGAACAAAAATAATCCTAAATGATCTTAATGCTCTGTATATCGAGTATAAAAAGCCTCATACATTAAATGGGACATTATTTCTATAAAGAATTGCTTGTACTATGCAAAGCAATGAGGATGCAATTATTTTCATTATTTGTGAGTTCACTATACTATTAAAAAAAATTTGTTGACATGTTAATAAATATTGTATGTATAATTGTATATGTGATGTGTTGTGACGGCAAATTTGTATGCCTAAATCTCTTACTAAAATAGGAAAAAAAAATTTAGTTTCAAGATTTTTGTTGTTTAAATTTCTGAAACAAAGTAGTTTAGATTATTGTTATTGACGAATATCAATAGGTTTCTTGCTACAGTGTTAAAAAAAAATAATGTTTCAAATTGTTTAAAATTCGTTCGGTTTTAATTTTTGTCTTCTCACGGTAATTTTATCACCCAGGTCAACCTTGAGGTAGAGATTTATGGTAGGGTCGAGGATCGCCTCGGTTCGAAGAGAAGGGAAAAACTGACCTGGTTCAAATGTAATATGGTTTGTTTTCTTTTGGTTTCTTGGTTAAGTTGTTGGAAACTGACTTCGAATCCATTTGTTAAATTGGACCATAAAGTTGGTCATAAAATTTGAGAAACAAGTGTCTTCGAAGAAAGGACTTCATTTTAAGTTGATTTTTAAGGAAAAGGAGGAGCTTTCCTTTGAAGGGAATGTCATTGTCCAATCAAAGGACAATGCTTCTTGTAACACCCAGTGAAGAAAAAGGGAAACTCCTTCCCTTATGTATGGATGAAAGCTTTCGTAGGAATGACCTCGTGTAATGAAAATGTTTTTGATAGATCATTCAGAGTACTGCAAGGCGGAGTCCTTGTAATTTTAAGGTGTAACTTGGAGTTCTAAGTTAGTTGTAATTCCGGCCTCAAAAGTTAAAGTGGCTTGTAAAACTAAATCTTTAAACTCTGTGGCACGATTGAAAATTTCTAAGTTGAGTTAAAAACTGTTTCACGCTGTACGAAAATTTGAATTGCTTTTGTTTTACGTGAACGTTGTTGAAGTGCGTTAATGTTAGCCGACAGAAAAAAAATTTTGTGAAATTTTTTTAATTTAATTATTGTTCACAGTAAATGTTAAACTTGTAAGGTTGTGAAATATTAGGTTTCCTCAGTAGAAAGTAAATATCTTGTGGTGATCTTGTCTCCCGAGGAAACCGGTGAAGTTGGTGCATGACCATTTAAAGCCTTTGTGAAAATTTGAGTTAATTGACGGACATTTTTCATGGGAAACTCTGCGGAACTCGCGCAGAACTTTTGAGAGTAAATTTCCCAAATTCTGCTACTTCTGTACACTTATTCTTAGATTTCGGAATTTGAATTTAGTGCTAGTTCTAGAGTTACACGCAAAAAAAACCACTCTGTATAAATGCTTTTTTGAGACTTAAATAATTGCAAACATTTTCTTTAAATTGAAAATTTGGTTTTGGAACAAAATTTGTAATCGTACATCTGTATATTTCTGTTTAATTTATGTCCTATTTTGAGTGAAATAAAATAAACTTTATACGAGGGAGGGTGTTGTTTTATGCTACCTTGCAATAGACCTCTCTTGTAAGCTGAGGGTAAATTAACATTGAACCTCGAAATTCAAAGTGGGCTTCAAGTAAGCCGAGAAAACTACACGTATAAAACTGTAGGGCCATCCGAGTGGATAGGCAGTCATCCTGAAATAAACGAACGCGCGCGCGCAATAAGTGCAACCAAAAAAGGAGTGCACCACAGTTGTATTATGATTTCTAAAAAGAATTGTATTTGTTAACTATTTCAGCCATTATTTGTAGGTTTACTAATAAAAATCTTTTGACACGTTGATAAATATTGTTTGCATGTGTGTTTCTATTTACTCCTCGCTCATTTTTAAATTCTCTGTATGCGTCTCAAGATGTTAGTCATCAAGAATGTCTTGTGAATTGGTTTGTTTTTGGAGACAGTTTTTCAAATGTATATTTTTTGGTATGTAAAAATGATAAGTGAGTTAGGTACCGCCCACCAAATGCATTTGGTGCTGGGTAGAATCAAGAGGTTATATATTTATATATATCAACAGAGATGACGGACACATGCATGTGGGGTCATTCAATGGCATGTATGTTTTCTTATTATTGATATCGCTGTTGTTCATTGTAGCAGTTGGGCAGCGGACTGATTTTAGGTTTCAGAATTATATATATATATATATATATATATTTCAGCCATCACATTGTGAAGTCAGGTAATTCTATTCGCAATGGTGCATAAGTGTATTATTGTACTATAAAGGGGGGTTCGATTTCCGATGGTGTATGATCACTGTTATGTCTAAGACAGATTTGAATGGTAGCCGCTGAAGTTCATAGTATAACCAGTTTTTTTTATGTAGGAAGGAGGGGCCAAGGGCAAATAGAAGAAGAGAACCAAAATCAAGGCCCGGGGGGTTTTCGAGATGCCTGGACACTCTGCGTAGAAAAGTGAATCAGACAGAGGTCCAAAACATCTCGAATGGACGGTAGCAGATCCAGCCCCGCTGCCCGGGTCTGCGTTCCCGGCCGGTATCGGCGGGGGAGGGCAGCCAGAAGTGGGAACATTTATGGTCCCCTTCCCAGGGGACTCGGAGGATCTTGAAGTTGATGCCATTTTTTTTTTTTAATTTTGAAAAGATTCTGCAGTGTGTAAAATCCATGTGTATGTAGTGAGGAATAGGGAGAGAAGTGGTTGTTTGAGAGCATGCTAGACTGCTCACAGGGTAGATGAGACACGGAGAAAGATCAGCTAAGGAGGACAGTGACAGGAGAAACGGGAGTTCCAGCACACCCTATCTTCTGTTTAACGTACCCCGCCCCGGAGTACTTCCCTGGTCGATTGGTGTCTACAATCTCCTCATATACCGCGTTAACCTCGTTGCAGTTCCGTGCGTTGGTCTCTCTTCACACGGTCAAGCTGGAGGCCCCGCCTCTAGGCCTGGCTTGGTGGAGGAA
The DNA here is from genome assembly GCA_023014485.1 of Bathynomus jamesi. Lineage (NCBI taxonomy): Eukaryota > Metazoa > Arthropoda > Malacostraca > Isopoda > Cirolanidae > Bathynomus > Bathynomus jamesi. The sequence goes on from JAJOZX010007520.1 coordinate 89,539, forward strand.
CGAGATGCTCTCTTGCGCTTTATCGCACATAGCCAGGTACACCCGGCTCATCTGGTACCGTCCTGAGCCAGGCATTTAGTCTTCTTTTGAAGACTTTGTCTTTAATCCCTGTAACGTTTCTTAGGTCCTTTGGAAGGTGGTTAAAAAAGTCTTGGACCCCTGACAACTAAGCTATTTCCCTTCAGTGTTGAGGAGATCCCTTGTCGGACCTTTAATTTGGGAACACTACACATTCTGCCTTTCCTATTTCCCAGCGTTGATTGGATGGTAATTGAGATTAGTTTGAAGTTTGGTACCAGTTTTTCGACCATTTTCCACATGTCATGTAGATTATGGTGTACCTCTCTCTTCTTCCAGGGATTACAGATTTAGTTTATGTAGTCTTTCCCAGTAGTTGAATTCTTTGCAGCCATCAATCCTGGCTGTGAAATGTGTGTGAATTTCTTCGTTTATTAATTTCTTCCTTGTATGAGGACGCCAAGACTAAGCAGTATTCAGGTTTTGGCATGATCAGTGTTTTCAGCAGGAGAATCATTACTGTCTTGTCCCTTCTTTTAAAGGTTCTTAGTAGCTTCCCACGATCCTTTTTGCTTTGTTTATCGCTATCTGATTTTGTCTCAAAATTTCGCATCATTGGTCATTATAACCCCCAAACCGATCGCTTCCGTGCTTCTCTGAATTTCCTGTCTATCTGGAGCATAATATGCAGTCTTTTTTTTAAGCTCCTCATGTCTACCATATATCAAGAGCTGAAATTTCTCGGTGTTAAATGTCATGTCTCCTGACCATTTGTATATTTTGTTCGTGTCCCTCTGCAAGGCTTCCTTCTATTTTGCCTCGCTGATTTTTGTATCGTCTGTAAAGGATGTTACTATACTGTTGCTGTTCACTTCACTGTCTGTGTTAGCATAATAATGAATAGTAGTGGGGCCAGTACTGTACCTTGTGATACTGAGCAGCGTACTTCCGATTCTGATGATGTTACACCTTGAATTTTAACAACCTGTAGACGTTCTGTGAGGAAGTTGTAGATCCATTTTCCAACTTTGCCTGTTATTCCCATATGTTTCATACCATGATCACATTCGTCGAAAGCTTTAGCAAAATCTGTGTATATGACACCATAGTTTTCATTGCCTTCCAGTGCATCTATGATATTGTTATAGTGCTCTGTAAGTTGTGATAGGTATGATCTTCCTGATGGGAATCCGTGCTGATTTTCGTTGAATCTTTCTAGTGTCTCCAAGAAGTCATAGATTTTCTCTCTAACTATTCTTTCAAATACTCTGGCGAGGTGGGACGTCAATGACACTGGTCTATAGTTCTTTGCTCGAGATCTATCCCGTCCTTTATATATAGGGACTCTTTGCTCTTTTCAAGATGCTCAGTATTTCCCCAGTGTCTATGGATCTTCTCCATATCTAGTATATGGGTGTGGATTTCATTTTTACAGTTTTTAATCAATAATGTGTTCCATTTGTCCTGACCTGCAGCTGAATGTGATTTCATTTGTCCTGTAGCTCACGCTACATCTTCTGGGGTAAAATCGAAATCTGTTATACAATCGCCTTGCAATTTCTCTTCAAAGAATGCATCTACCGTATGTCGGGTATCACTTTGTCACTTTTTGGGGTACTGAAGTGATTCAAGATCTTTCTTCTAGATCGTCCGCCAGTTCACTATTTGCTTTCCTAAAGGGCCCGATAGTGGCGCACGTTTTTGTTTTCCTTTTCGCATAGCTATAGAAGTATTTTGGATTTTCCTTTATTGCTTCTACCGCCTTTTCCTCTTCCCTCTCTGTATGGACCTTAATCAGAGTTTGTATTTCCCTATCGATACTCCCCAGTTTTTCTTGTATTACTTTCCTGGCATTGTTGGCTTTACAATAAGCTAACTTCCTTTTGGCTGTGCTTTTAGAGCATATTTTTCTAAAATTCTCAGCGTCTTTTCTTCTAAGGTTGTTAGCATTTATTCAGTTGTTTTAGTCTCTAAAACTGTTCTCCATTTTATCTGGGTCATGTGTGATCTGATTACTTCCCAATTTATAGCCTCGAAGTTTAAGTTAAAAGTCCCAAATTTCCTTCTTTGTTCAGTATGTGTATTGTCTTAATGTTGTCGCCATATTTGTTGATATCTCGATTAAGTTGTGGTCCGAGATAATATGCGGGGTTATTTTCATATCAACAAACAAGTTCGTGTTATTCATCAATACCAGATCTAGGCAGTTACATATACGAGGGTGGGCTGAAAAGTAATGCCGCCATTTGAATAATTCTGCATTGTGTAGAGGTAGCCAGATAAAACTGGTTTTGTGTTGAAACTTGATATCCCTACCCCATTCCACATTGTGTCAAGGTAACCAGATAAAACTGGTTTTGTTATAGCCTAATATAGCCTACACTCATTCCACACGTTGGTTCAGTATCGATTACAATAGAAAGGAGTAAAGACTTCGCTTCAAGCAACGTGCCGTAATTGAATTTTTGACTGCGGAAAGTGTTGCTCCCATAGACATTCATCGGCGAATGCAAGCTGTGTATGGCAAACAGTGTTGATGTGAGTACTGTTCGACATTGGATGAGGCAGTGTAAAGAAGGAGAAGTAGGGCAAGAAGATTTGCGAGACAAACCGCGAAGTGGAAGGCTTGTAACGGCAACCGACGAATCTCATCGGATCTACGCTGACGAACTGATTCGTGGAAATCGTCGCATTAAACAAAATGAAATTGCTGCAATGCTCGATATCTCCAAAGAGCGAGAGGGACACATTATCAGTATTCTCGGTTACTGAAAGGTCTGCGCCAGATGGGTGCCTCACACAGTGGTGTAGTGCTGTGGGAACGGCGTTCCCTTACTTTTTTTGGTAGACGGAACGGCGTTCCCTCACTATTTCAAATAAATCCGAACTTACAAATCTCTAACGTCATGAAATTTTAATTCCCACCCCTAGAAGAAATATGAGAAAGAATCATTAACTGCTTCATTTCTTTTAGCTTCGACTGAGGCAATGCTAGCCTATAAAGATCTGGTGAAACAGTCACCACGGCGTACCAGTTGTTAACTTTTTTTTAGTTAATCATTCCAGTTGTTTAGCTTTTTATTGATCGTACTGGATGTCATATATCTAATGACACTGGAAATACTGCATCTTCAACCTTGGAATATATTCTAATATCCAGTGCATATGACCTCAAAATATCCCTGAAATTGGTCAGATTTCAAAAGATTTCTCGGGGGGGCTTACAGTGCCCCCGGACCCCCAGCTGTATGGGCTCGCCGCGCTCGCCATTGTCCCCCCGCATCTGAGTAACACTTTCAAAATGCGTTCCTTCACTTCTTTATTTAGCACTACACCACTGGCCTCACATGCTCCACTGCCGAGATGAAAACTGAGAGACTACGCATTTGCCAAGAAAATTTGCAACGCTTCGAAAATGAAGATGAATTTCTGCACACCATTGTGACAGGAAACGAGACGTGGGTCCACCATTATGACCCTGGAAATAAACGGCAATCCAGGGAATATCGGCACAAAAATTCACCGCAACCAAAAAAATTCAGTTAAAAAATCGGCTGGAAAAGTGATGACTTTTTTTTGGGATATCAATGGTGGTGTTCTCGAAGACTTTACGGAAAGAGGGACAGCAATCAACTCCGCACGTTATACTGAAACTAAAGAAGTTGAAAAAACGGATCACGAGGGTTCGCACCCACAAAAACGCAGTTATTGTTCACCATGACAAAGCAAGGCTTCACACCAGTGTTCAAACGCGAAAAGCAATTGAGGATCTGCAATTCACCGTCTTGCCACATCCACCATATAGCCCCGATTTAGCACCATGCGATTTTCACTTCTTTCCTAAACTTAAAGAACATCTCCGTGGAAATCGCTACGAGTCTGACGAAGAAGTTAAGGCCGCTGTGAAATTTTGGTTTCGTAGTCAAAAGCTCCGAGTTTTACCGGGATGGATTTCAAAAACTCCTTTATCGCTGGCGTAAATGTATCGAGGTAGAGGGTGATTTTATAGAAAAGTAAATAGGGTGGCCCAAAAGTTTCTTTACCGAACTTTTGGTAGCAATACTCTGAAGCTTTCACTAGGAAAAATACAAAAAACATATTTTACTTTTATATTTATGATCTACCAAAAAATATACACCCCAAATAAATGTAACTGCAACAAGAATGAGAATGAATGAAAATGAAATGCACAGGCTAAGTTAAATGTTCAAAATGGCCTCCATTCTGTTGTATACAAGCTTGACAGCATTTATAATCACAATGACATTTTCTTGCAAAGTTCTTGATTATTTGCCAAAGCCTCGAATTCATCTTTTATTGTCTTTGAGATGCTCTAAACTTCTAGGTTTCGAATGGAACACTTTATCTTTCAAGAGACCCCATAGCGCGAAGTCACAAGGAGTTAAGTCTAGAGACCTTGGTGGCCATTCAACAGTTCCTCTTCTTCCAATCCATATATCAAATGTTTCGTCCAAGAATTGTCTGACGTTTCGCTCATAATGAGGCGGAGCTCCATCTTCCATCCAAATTATGGAATCAAAATTTTGTAAACCCTGTAACTGTGGCACAATAATGGCACGTAACATTTCTAGGTAATTGTCGCTAGTCACCGATCCATGGAAGAACACGCCCAAAAATTCCAAAAGATGATATTCCACCCCATACGGCTATTCTCGGTGTGTTTATTGCCTCTTTTTCTACCAGACAAGGATTTTGGGGACTGTAATAAACACAATTATGCCTATTAACTTGACCATTCAATTTAAACTGAGCTTCGTCGGTCCAGAGAACTCTGTCCTCGAAGCCTTCATTATCATCATATCTTTCAACATACCATTCACAAAACTTTTCACGTCTGTCCGGATCGTCTTCATTGAACTGTTGCATTAGACGCGGCTATATATAAGTATTTCGTAAAAAAATATGAAACAATATACACACAAACTAAAATTCAATAATCTCGGTAAAGAAACTTTTGGGTCACCCGTATATCGTTTTGAAGAATAAACTCTGAGGTGTACATATCTGCTTTTGTTTCGATAAAATCCTTCAACCTGTTTAAAATTTATTTGAGTGGAGACTACTTTTCAGACCTCGTATATGCGTCTCGGTGGTGTAGTGGTTAGCGTTGCTGACTACCAATCCATCGGCCCAGGATCGAGACCCGGTGACGACAGGCGGCGTGCAGCAAAACAGCTGTTCATCCTTCCACACAAATAAGTTGGTTGGTACATAAATGGGTACCCTGGGTAGCCTAGTGGTTAAGACTCTGAACTGCTGGTGGGGCGTTGTTTGGATTCCACGTTAAACTATAGGTCTAAGGTGGAGTGACAAGCATGACCTTCGCCAGAATGAACATTTCGGGCGGAAGCAAAAACCAAGGTTATATATATATACAGGGTGGCGCAAAAGTCAGGAACCAGAGGCACATTTTAATAATTTGTTTTAATATGCGTTTTGTTCTTTTCAGATTTGTTGTTGAACCTATGGCACAGAAATTGATAATAGATGAACGGGTGGAGATAGTTGTAATGTGTACAAGGCGTGGTAACACACACCGATCAGTTGCTACTGCTTTTAATGACAAACACCCTGAGAGGCCGCCAGTTGTTCAGGCATCAGTTGGAAAACTGTTCACTCGCTTCAAAGAAACGGGAAGTGTTCATGATCGCCGCGTAGTAGCCGGTCAAAAAGTTCAACCGATGCAGCAACATCACTAACGGTACCCAATCACCTCGAAAACAGCCCACGTAAGTCCTTAAGAAAGTTATTCCAGAAACTGGTGACTCCAGAAGATCCATTCAACGAATTCTTACAACAAATCGTTTCCACCCCTACAAAGTCCAACTCGTTCAGGAACTGCACGGTGACGACACTGACCGTCGTGTAGAGTTCTGCCAGTGGTTTCTACAACATCGACAGCTTCAACGAAGGATCATGTCCCCCACTGGATGGAGGACGAACATGTGCAATTCGATCCACGAATTATGGTGTGGGCTGCGCTCTGGGGGGATCGGTTAATTTGTCCGTACTTTTTCGACGGCAATGTAACAGGTGAAACATATCTGCATATGCTGCAAACATTTCTAATGCCCATACTGGACGACATTCCATTGACAGAACGGGCGAAGATGTGGTTTCAGCAGGATGGTGCACCACCACATTTCGCAACCATCGTCCGGAGCTCTTTAGATGAAATATTCCCAAGCAAGTGGATCAGACAGCGAGGGCCCGTCGAATGGCCACCTAGGTCTCCAGACCTCACGCCTCTTGACTTTTTCATGTGGGGCCATCTCAAGTCGGTAGTCTATGCTGATCGACCCAGAACCATACCTTCTCTAAAAGATGAAATCACATCTGAGTTTCCAAAATCAGTACCAATGTGTTAAGGAATGTTCAAACATCATGCATTCAACGCCTCAGAAAGTCTCCAAGTCGAAGGCCACCAATTCGAACATTTATTATAATTTAATAAAATGTGCCTATGGTTCCTGACTTTTGCGCCACCCTACACACACACACACACACACACAATTGGTGCATGAGAGAGAGGTTAGGTTACTCTATATTCAATTTCTACTTTTTGGAGGGTGGTACCCCTCTTGGTACTCTGGCACCCCCCCCCCCCCCAACTAATCCCACTCTCACCAAATGCAACCCTCACCCACTCACACAAATGTACACATACTACTGGCGTTTGATAAAGTTCCTCATAGGAGAATATTAGTCTCGCGGAATTGATGGTAAAGTTTTCGAATGGATTAAGAATTGGTTTAGTGGACGCAAACAAAGCGTGGTCGTTGATGTCAGAGCTTCTAACTGGAAAAGTGTAACTTGCGGCGTCCCCCCTCAGGATCAGTTCTGGGACCAGTTCTTCTTAGTATTTATATCAATGACGTCGACATAGGAATTAAGAGTATAATTTCAAAATTTGCGGATGATACCAAACTAGGGGGACGGACAAAATCAGCAGCAGAAAGTTTGTATAGTAGATTCAAGATGTTAATAAGTTACTGGGGTGGGCAGAAATTTGGCAAATTAACTTTAATATAGATATAAAACGTTGCATATCAGTAGAAACGATGTTAGAGAAAAGTATTCTACCCGCGACAAGACACTGACGAGTGTTACGTAAGACAAAAATTTAGTTACTGTTGCCGACACTCTTAAACTGAGTAAGCAATGCGTCGAAACCGTTAGAAAAGCAAATAGAATCTTAGGATTTATTGGTAGATCGTTTGAGTTTAAGTCGGAGGAAACAATGCTAACATTATATAATCCTTTAGGACGCCCCCACCTGGAATACTGCAGCATTCATTTCTAGTCCCCATATTTACGACAGGACATCGACAGAATGAAGAGTGCAGCGACGGGATACTAAGACGATTCCAACGGGGGGAGGGGGATTTTATATATAATGTGTGTGTGTGTGTGTTTGTCTGCGCGCGTGCTCACTATTGCCAGAATGCTTAAATATATACATAATTATATAGTTCAGTTGAAGTGTTGAAACGATGTGAGATCGTTGTACGAATGTTGTCATTATTGATTTCTGATTTTCGCTTCGTTTCATTTCTCATTTTGTTTTAAACATTTTTTATAAAAATATACGTGGAAACATAACGTAGTATATATATATTATATATATATATATATATATATATATATATATATATATATATATATATATATATATATAAAATGCACAGACATGCGGCTTCATTAAAAGGCCCCACATTTTGTTGTTAAAAACCTCTCATCGAGAGAGAGTAGCAGTGAGAGGGGTGAGTGTGTACATATGCGCGCGATCTGGTCATTCCCCTCGGCCAGCAGCCTGCCTCTCTCTCTCTCCTCTCTCTCTCTCTCTCTCTCTCTCTCTCTCTCTCTCTCTCTCTCTCTCTCTCTCTCTCTCTCTCTCTCTCTCTCTCTGGCTTAGTAACATCGTTCCTTCCCCTTTCTGTCGAAGGCATGAGAAGTAATTTTTTGGTTTTTATTATTTGTCTGTAATCAGTGTTAAACACGTTTTTCTTAGACTCCACTATTTTTATTCTCATCCTTATCTACCTATCTTTCTTTTTAACTCTTCTCCATTCTCTGTCCATATACTGTATACGAATATATATATATATATATATATATATATATATAGAGAGAGAGAGAGAGAGAGAGAGAGAGAGAGAGAGAGAGAGAGAGAGAGAGAGAGTTTCATTCTCTGCTACATTACTCATCTCTCTCTCTCTCTCTCTCTCTCTCTCTCTCTCAAAAGAGCTCTTCTTACAGCTTGACACATCCGCTCCCTTCCTCTCACTGACTTCCACTGCTTCCCTCATTCCTAATGTGGTCACTTTATAGAATGGAGGTATTTAAATGCCGCGCGATAGAGTGCCACATGTTTTGAAGGGAAACACTCGTAAACTTAAACGTTGTTTGACACTGGATTTTAAGGTGAGGCTTTTTCTGTTGTTGTTTTATTAATTATTATATTAAATAAATTAAATGGAAATAACTCGCAATTCAGTTATTAATTTCGCAAATTATTGCGTAAAATATTGTTAGGTCGTATTTTAAATCTTAATTCTATATCGGTGAAATTGTCTTCCTTATATTTACGATTATAATTTACATTCTGTAATTATTTTACATATTAAATTTACCTACATTTCCGAGTTAAATTAACATATTTTAAGGTGGAAGGACTATTATAGAGAGCATTTTAACTATACGTAAACGTAATTGTACATTGTTATTTAATAGCGATTTTTAGAGTTGCCTAATAATACTTTTAAATTAACGAATAATTCTTTAAATTAATAATAATAATTCTTTAAATTAACGAATAGTTCTTTAAATTAATAATAATAATTCTTTAAATTAACGAATAATTCTTAAACTCGTGTATTTATTGCTTAATTATTACAATTCTATTTTGATTATATTTAGAATTCTACTGTATTTGTACCGTTTTCGTACATATATATATATATATCTCTCTCTCTGGCGCGTTTTAAAGTATCGAGTTTAATGACCCCGAAATTTTTTATTTAAAAAAGTTCACACACAAACAAACGCACATCTTTAACGTGGGAAAAAGAAGAATCTTTTTCAGAGAAAGAAAGTAAATGAAACTTGGATACTGAAATCCGTAGAGTGTTTTAACAAAATTTCAACTTGGTCGGCTACGGTGCTTATTTATTTTTGTATTTATATCTCGTTTGAAAAAGGTAAAGATATTTAATTAGTACGTGTAGTTTTCGAAAAGTTCGCTTAAAAAACTCATAATTGGTAATATTTTGTTTTCGATGTTTTATCCTTTTTGATGACAGTAATTAGTAATCTTTTACGCGTTTTAGAAATTATGCGTTTTCTTGGCAAACTATTTCCGAAACCACGTTTCATATATATATTATATATATATATATATATATATATATATATATATATATATATATATATATAAGCCTCGGTGGTGTAGTGGTTAGTGTCGAATCCATCGGCCCCGGATCGAGACCAGGTGATGGCAGGCGGCGCACAGCAAAACCCAGCTGTTAATCCTTCTATACAATAAAAGAAATTGGTTGGTAGATAAATGGGTACCATGGGTAGCCTCGTGGTTAAGACGCTGGGCTGCTGGTGGGGCGTGGTTCGGATTCCACGTTAACTGTAGGTGGAGTGAAAAGCCCCGGGATCGAGACCTTCATCAGAATGAACAATTCGGGCGGAAGCAAACTAAAGGTTACCAAAGGTAAGTAGCGCCAGTAGCAAGCAATCTTTTCTACCAATCAGTTCGAACTTTGTAAATAAGCCTGATTTTCTCGTACGACGTACATTTTGTGGTAAGGTTAGGTTAACTCAGGTTAACCTAGCCTAACGTTGTGTAACATACCCTAAAAAAAAGAGGGTGAGTTAAGTCTGAGGAAGATAAACGACGACTTACTTTTTTTTTTTATTAAAATCGTAAACTTGGTTAAAATTCGAAAACAAAATAACATTTTCTAAACTTTCTCATTAACCCCCCTCCCCCTCTCCCCCCGTACTTTAACACAAGCGAAGTTATTAAAATTTGAAAATATAAAACCTGTTTGACCTACTGGGTAAAAAATTATCACGGACGGAAATTTGCACGTTTGAGCAAACTCGGCATTTATGTCTAGTGTGTATAGAGAGAGAGTTACAAGGAAAAGAAGTACCTCAAAGGCCTTGCGGCCCATACCGAGGAGTACCAATGGCAACGGATGCCAGGGGAAAATTCCTACACTCACAAATAGTGTGCAAGATTCGGTCTAACCTTTTCCTGAATTGATCCACAGAGGAACTGTTCACAATCTCTCTCTCTCTCTCTCTCTCTCTCTCCTCTCTCTCTCTCTCTCTCTCTCTCTCTCTCTCTCTCTCTATCTATCTATCTATCTATCTATCTAATATATATATATTATATATATATATATATATACACACAGGGTGTTTCAGGAGGAAAGGTCAATACTTCGGGAGGTGATAGTATCGGTCATTGTGAGGAAAAAAGTTCTTATGAACATGTGTCTAATTCTGAATGGTTGCGAAGATAGAGCTGTTTGAATCTAAAAATACAAAAGTATTGTTAATGGCAATCAAGAAGAGAAACCATTTACTGTTTCTAACATTTAATGTTTAAACATTGGCATTTCGAATGGTATCAGATACAGAAATGACAAATTTGTTAGTTTACAATACGTTTTTTCGAAATCCCACCGTCGACCTCAATGCACTTTGCAACTCGTGTGCGAAGATCGCGTGTTGTTCGTCTGAGTTGATCTTGACGTTCCTTTATGTGGGCAGCAGCATCCAAAATGCGCGCGAGCATTCGGCTCGTGTATCCACCTTTCTTTTGTAACTTGACTTTTCATCCACCCCAACAAACAATAATCTAACGGAGAGAGGTCTGGAGACCTTGGTGGCCATTGAAGGGGACCTTCGCGGAGGGAGAAAGAGCTGCGCGCGCATCAGATTCAAACAGCTCTATCTCCGTAACCATTCAGAATTAGACACATGTTCATATGAACTTTTTTTCTCACAATGACCGATACTATCACCTCCCGAAGTATTGACCTCTCCTCCTGAAACACCCTGTATATATATCCAGACTGCGTTCATTTCAAAAATTAAATATGTTATAAGATAACGTTTCGTCACATTAATTCAAGTCCTCATCGAGTTCTGGCCAAAGTTAGATAACTACTAGTAGTAGTAATTATTATTATTATTATTAATATCATTAATTTACACGCTCCCAAAATCTCTATTTTGTGTTAAGGCCTCATGTTGTGCCGAACCTGAAAATGATTTTATACACTGAACAATATCCGTATTTTAGTATCATACTTAGGGTCTATATACAGTATACTCCTTAATTGTTTCGTATATGCCCCTAATTCGTTCAGCGGCCCTTAATTCGTTGGGGGGGGGCATATGCCCGTAACCTCAACCAAACAGATTCCAAGATGTTTGCTGTTTAGTGTTTACACATTTTTTACATTATAATTCAGCAGCAAATATGGCTAAAGAATACGTGTCCCGTGGATCAGGTCAGGTTAGATTAAGTTAAGTCTGAGTTGGGTAAGAATGAAGTCATTTAAATGAGTTACTCAGTCATTGTCATTCCCATTCTCATCCACGGTCCGAAATGGGAATTTCAAATTTACAAAAGTTTCCCGGTTTGGGAAAAGATAAGTGACATCTTTGCGGGCCAAAATGGGGTATTTTCTCAGAAATTTTTTTTAACTAAAGTTAGTGGCAAATCTTACATTGAGAATGGATCAATTTGAGATTCATAATTTCGGATTCCTCACTCTTGGACGAAGAATAACATTGGAATGTCTGAGTTTGGGAATAATCATTCGAATATCCTGCGAATTAACTGCGTTGGGAGCTTGTCCTAACGCAAACATACCACATACTTGTACCGCACCACACTATAAAGAAAGATAGAGAGAGTGGAAGTAGTTTCTCGTTTCCTGCCTTCTTTTTGAGAAACTTTCCTTTTTTTCGCTTTCACTTCTCTTTTAGAAAAATTCTTTCTTTCTTTTTCAACTCATTTTCCTTCTTGTAGTTTTCGATCGGCATACATCGTGTGTGTGTGACAGACAGACAGACAGACTAACAGACTGTATGTACGTACACTTACGTACAGTTCTCTCTTTATATATATATATATACAGGGTGTCCCAAAAAACTATATACTCTTTATAGCATCATATATATAATAGTATATAGTTTTTTGGGACACCCTGTATATATGTGTGTGTGTGTGTAAACGTTCTTTCCTAACTGTAAACTACGATTTCGGAAGAGGCACTCATGCTCACACAAATAATCACGGTTTTAAACTGTGTGCACGAAACACGTTATACACGGTGTGTGTGTGTGTGTGTGTGTGTGTGTGTGTGTGTGTGTGTGTGTGTGTGTGTGTGGAGGGAGGTGGAGAGAGGGAACAGACAGACAGAACGTCATACATGCGACAGAGGGACCCCTTCAAAAAAGTGAAAGAGAAGGGCCTTGGGCTGGGTTTGCTACTGCAAAAGAGGAAAGGGTTTGGGGAATTGGGAGGGAAGACCAAGTTCACGTAATCTATGGGAAAGTTGGTGTATAATAAAGTGGATGGAGAAAGTGCGATGTTATGTTGTTTTGACACATGCAACATAAGGAACCGACATGGAAATGTTAGATTTAAATAATAGTTAATATACAGGATATTGCCAGCATGTCACTACAGATTGTGTGTGTGTGTGTGTGTGTGCGTGTGCGCGTGAGGGACGGAAAGGTGACATTTAAGTTAATTTAGAGTTAGCGGGGACGGGAGAAGATGACGATGGCTACTATTTGTGGGAGGAAGATAAGAAAGGGGGGTGACAGACTCTCTCTTCTGCCGACATTGAAATCGTCCAGTCATTTTCAAGATCAGAGAGCCACGAGTTCGTACACAGTTTCATACATATATATATATATATATATATATATATATATATATATATATATAGCGACCCGTGGTTCGGATCCCACGTAATGGTGTAGGTCCCCTCCGTCATATGACCTTAGATGTTGCGAAGGAGGTTAAACAACCCCCAATAAAATTATATATATATATATATATATATATATATATATATATATATATATATATATATATATATATATATATATAGGGTGTCCCATAAGTCCAGCATCATAGGAAAAATAATAATAAAAGGCAAAACAAAGCTTCTATTTACAGAACGTGCTCAATATGTCAACCATTGTTTTCAATACACAAATTCAGACGTGATACCCAGTCAGCAAGCACACGGTGAATGATGTCAGGAGTAATGGTGTTACATGCCCCAATAATGCGCTGCCGCAAATGTTCAACACTCCTAATTTTCTCTGCGTATACCAGCGCTTTCGAGTGGCCCCAGAGATAAAAATCTAGTGGCGTGAGATCAGGGCTTCTAGCTGGCCATTCCACAGGCCATCGATGTCCTATCCAATGACCAGGGAATTGTTGGTACAGGTATTCCCTTACTTGGGTGCTGTAATGTGCAGGAGCGCCGTCTTGCTGGAACCATGTTGGGAAATTTCCTTCTTCGTTCAAGACACTGGGAAATGCTTCTTCCTTGAGCATACGTAGGTAGGTGCCTCCAGTGACATGTTCATCAAAAAGAGGGGACCTATGATGCGATTCTTCCAAATGCCACACCATACCATCACCCGAGATGCACCTTGTTCCTTTGAAGAGGTATACCAGTGAGGGTTGTTTTGAGACCAGTAGCGGGTGTTCTGTCGATTTACCTCACCATTTCCATAAAAAACAGCCTCGTCACTGAACAGAATGGTGGACGGGAAATTGGCATCCCGAGCATATTGTTCCGTAGCCCATTCACAAAATTCCATCCGCCGGTCGGGATCATCATCTTCGCTTAATTTCTGTAGGATCTGAAGTTTATATGGATGCCATTTGTGAGCCTGAAGAATGCGATGGATGCTACTTTTCGACACTCCTGTCTCGGCGGACAATCGCCGAAGAGACTTATTGGGACTTCTGTTAAAATTAGCCAGGATAGCAGTCGCTGTATCATCATCAGTGGACCTCCTTGAAGGTCCACTGCGTGGTTTATCTTCTATGGATCCTGTTTCCTTAAACTTTGCAACAAGTCTGCTAACACAACTCTGTGTTATTGGCTCGCGGTCTGGATGCAGACCTATGAGTAGAATTATCTGCATTCGTTCTTCCTTGCTCACAGACATTATGGCCTGTAGAAAGAGAAAAATATGAATTATGGTTTGTAGAAATAGAAAAATATGAATTTCTCCTATGATGTCAGACTTATGGGACACCCTGTATAATAAAATGCTTATAAAATAATTATATTTAAGTTGAAATCCGCTGTCAATTTTCGTGACATTACTGCGTAGATATACGAGACCTTGGTTAACTTAACAACCAACAACCATGCAAATATCTTTATAAACTACCATTCTGTGAAATGGTTAGCATTATTATCGTCGTATAACAAATTTAAACGATTATCGCTATCACCCACGGTTGATTTAAATATTTTTATCGGTTGTCAAGCGATTTTTATTCTTTACTTTTTGACCAAGGTTTTTTTCTCCGAACTCCATGGACCACGTCACGGATGTAGTGACGTCACAACCACCCAAAGTCCCTCTTCAGAAACTATAAAAAACAACAGGAAATTAATCCTCATTCCAGCATGTAATTCCAATAGGACATTTTTTAAAGGGGAAACCCGCTAAGAACAAAGCCAAAAAAAAAAAAAATTTAAAATGCATTTTTCGATGGTCAGTTATAATGTCAAAGAGGAGAGGTCACACCGGAATTCAGTTCACTTCACGGTGTTTGGGAACGATTTATTTTTAAAATTTATTTAATTAATTTATTAATTTATTTGTTTGTTTATTTGTTTACTTATTCTAGTCCACGTTACTTACCTTGAAATTTTGAATGCAGGTGCGTTTGTCAGTGGTCATGTTTTTGGCAATATCAATGCACTTTTAATTGTATAAGAGTAGTGTACATACACTTCCCTCCATTATATTATGTACACCACATTATATATATATATATATAAATAAAGAGAGAGAGAGAGAGAGAGAATGATGTCATACATTTAATTGTAGTTCATGTATTTTGAACGGTGAATGCATAAACTTTCACTCGGAAATAAGCAATTTACGTATATATATATATATTTTACATATTCTCCGCACTGTGTACATTGCATACATACATAAACGTATCAAAGAAGGTTGTTAGATAACGAAATACACACGCACACACACATATATATATATCAACTGAATTGTACTGTATAGCAGTACAGGTACTGTAAGAACACACAAATATATTGCGTACATCAGTTTAAAGGGACAAAACACACACACACACAGATATACATATATGCACACGCACATTGACATTTTAAATCACGTCCTGAGTATGCAAGGTATGTCGTTTTATTTGAAAAATTGAAGGTAAATACGAGTGGTCGGAAATGAAGGAATGTCCTCCAACCATATATATATATATATATATATATATTATATATATTAAATGTATATTTTATGTTTAATAATGGATTTTTAAAAAATTTGTTATGTATGCTGTCTGGAAGAATACTTTATTTCTTCATGGTTTCTTCGATTTCAAAGGTTGAAAGGTGATGAGGGTCACAGTTTTATAAAATTTAATATATATTTTCCCTATTACGTTATCTGTTTAAAAAAATCTGTCTGAATATCGCCTTGACGTCGTCATTTCGTCTGTTCTTATAAAGTTCACGACCCTTCTCAAATCCATATTTGTCTCGACTATATACGTATATATGTACGCGCCTCGGTGGTGTAGTGGTTAATATCTGACTCTGAATCCATCGGCCCCGGGATCGAGACCGGGTGACGGCAGGCGGCGCGCGGCAAAACCCGGTTGTCATCCACGCAAAAAAAACTGGTTGGTATATAAATGGGTACCCTGGGTAGCTAGTGGTTAAGACGCTGGGCTGCTGGTCGGGCGTGGTTCGGATTCCACGTTAAACTGTAGGTCTAAGGTGGAGTGACAAGCTTGACTTTCGCCAGAATGAACAATTCGGGCGGAAGCAAAACCAAGGTTTTATATATATATATATATATAACTTAGGGGCCTTGTGAGTAAACTTCGGTTGTCTCAGCTTTTTTTTTTACAGTAATGGTGACAGCGATGTTCACGGATATATATATATATATATATATATATGTTACAGTCAATATCTAAAATCAGGCACTTTGTAAATTGACTGAAATTTTAGGCAATGTGTCAAGTTGATGATACATACAAAACCTAACCTAACTTAACCTAACCTAATCTTCCTGGTAATGCTGCATATGCATGCTCACTGGTATTTCCCAATATGCTGCCTAAAAATTCATTAGGTTAGGTTTTGTGTGTATCATCAATTTGACACATTGCCTAAAATTTCAGTCAATTTACAAAGTGCTTGATTTTAAACATTGACTGTAACGAGAGAAAGAGAGAGAGAGAGAGAGAGAGAGAACATACAGATGGAATCCGAGCGAAGACTATATAATTCCTAACTATCTTGGTTGGTCATGGTTCGGATTCCACGTTAAGCTGTAGGTCTAAGGTGCGGCAACAAGATTGTCCTTGTTCAGAATGAATAATTCGGGTGGAACCAAAACCAAGTTGTTGTTTCTAAGCTAAGTATATATATATGTGTGTGTGTGTGTGTATATATATATAAAAAGATTTTTCTCAGTACCGTTAGTTTTAAATTGTTTTTCCCTTGTAAATAATTAATAATAAAAAGTGTTTGGAAATTCCTGGAAAATAGAAATTCTTATGTAAGACTTTAAATAAAGTCTTATGCAATAAGATTGACCCACACAAGGTCATACGAAATGCTGTTAGAAATTTGGAAGGAGGAAAGGGGGAGGGGGGGAGATATTAGTTTTGTCACGAAGAAAAGGTCTCCTTTATATATATATATGCACAACTCGCTCCCCCTCTCCCAAACAGGGTTCGACCCACCACCTCTTGAAGAGGAGGTGAGGGCGCTAGCCACGTAAAATATCTTCGAAAGCGAAAGCGTTATTAGCTTCTTCGGTTGCTTAAATGTATGACAGGTTGTGTTCATCACTTTTATTCCGTCATAGTTTAGTGTCTAGTGCCCTCACCTTAAATTCAGAAGTGGTGGGTTCGAACCCTGGTGTGGGGCAAATTTTGTATTATGCATGATAATATATATATATATATATAATTATTTATATATATATATATATATATATATAATTATTTATATATATATATATATATACAATAAGTGCTTAGGGTTGTTTAACCTCGTTCGTAGCGACAAAGGTCATGTGACGTAGAGGACCTGGTCCAGCTTCTCTTGGGTGTGATTCGACCCACTACCCCACAATGGAAGACGCAAAAAAGCATTTTACTGTCTGAAAACTATAAATAAGAGCCAAAACTCGAACTCGGGACATACTGATTATCAACTCGGCGTTCTGCCATTGCCCTACCCTGCCTATGTATATAAATATCAGTGTTGTATGTATGTGTGTGTACGAATGGTGTGAAGGTCTTTGATATTAAAATTAATTATTTTTTACGATTTGTGCGCGAATATATATATATATATATATATATATATAATTGGTTTTATATCGAAGTTCAAACCCAAAATGAAGCAAAAACTTGGCCTACTTTTTGCTTCTCTCTTCTCCTCCACGTTATTGGTTACGTCGAAGAGGTAAAAATCACTCTGCTTGTGAACGTCTGATATTCATGTGCGATACGATCACAGCTGGAGGTAATTTAATTTTGTGTTATGATAATGTCTTTATATAAATGTAGATAAGTAAACGCGCGCGCACGCGCGCGCACACACACACACACACACACCACATATATATATATATATATATATATATATATATATATACAAGAAGGCAAGCAGAAAGACGGACAGACATAGAAACAAAAGTAGAACCATTTTGGGTCTATAATGATCATCAGACCCCTTCAACATGAGATAGCTGCAGGAAAATTCGAAAGCAGTTTTAATTTCCCACTCCTGATAAAAACAAAAGATAAAAAGCAATAACATAGATACTGGGCGCGCGAGCACACACACACACACACATCTTTAGTTTCAAAAGATTTACCTAATCTGTTTCTTAAATATTTGAGCAGTGTTCACCCTATAGGGCCTACAACATACTCTTAATATTTGAGTGGATCCTAGGGTCTTTGTTGGTCTGGAACATTATAACATTATATTCCGTTTGTCTTCCACATCAAAAAAGATTCTCCCTGCTGCCGCTCTTATTTCAAATTTCTAAACCCACTTTTGAACTCGGTTGTTTCTCCAAACTTCAAACTTTCCATTGGGTAAAGATGTTCCCATAATTTATGTAGGCTGGTCGCAAAATACTTCAAACTTTAAATTAGCATTATTATATTTAACTTAAATGGTCACAAAGTGTTTGGAAAATCAGAGGTACAACCTTCAAAAGTAACTGGATTTTATAAAATATTAAACGCATTTATTTATCCCATGGTGATTTTTTTGAAGAATTATATATATATATATATATATATATATATATATATATATATATATACACACACACACACGAGTGTGTGTGTATATACACACACACACACGTGTGTGTATATACACACACACACACACGTGTGTGTATATATACACACACACGAGTGTGTGTGTATATACACACACACACACGAGTGTGTATATATACACACACACACGCGCGCGCGGTTTTAATATTAAGATTATTCCTTGCTTGTGTTTTATTTCGGTTGTATGTAGGATACGTTTTCTCAGTCCATCGCCCTCCCTCATATATAACGAGAGAGAGAGAGAGAGAGAGAGAGAGAGAGAGAGAGAGAGAGAGAGAGAGAGAGAGAGAGAGAGAGAGAGAGAGAGAGAGTTAAACCTTTATTCGAGTCCTATTGAACGGGTGTTCATGGGCAACAAGATCTTCTTTCAGGTCTTCCCATCCGCGAGTGACGCTCTTTTTAATTCAAATCAAACCTGTTTTAGCCTCCTCAAAGGCCGGCCGAGATGGCTCGGGTCCCGTCCGTCAATTGCTTCGTGCGAGGCCAATGCCGTAACGATATACCGTAAGGCCGTATAACGCCAGTAACATAATACTCCGTGGATGTCTTGTGTTGTTTCCCGGTTGAGAGAGAGAGAGAGAGAGAGAGAGAGAAGAGGAGAGAGAGAGAGAGAGAGAGAGAGAGAGAGAGAGAGAGAGAGAGAGAGAGAGAGAAGATATATGTGCATTTATAAAATATACGTGGGAGACAACTGCAATGAAAAATTAGAGAAAAGCGAATAGGATTTGAATGTTTATGGCAAAAGCAACGTGTTGGTTTGGTTGGTTTGCTCATCGTATCAGTTGCTCGGAGACACTAGCACCGGACAATAAATAGTTTATCACAAAAAAATTATAAAAGCAGAACAGAAAAAGTTCGAAGCTATTTAATAATTAAACTGATATTTCGTTATTTATTATTAAACCCATTAACTTTAACAGTCCTATATTAAGTTAAGTCCGCAAGAATAGTCCCCATATAGTCGCTTAATACAATCTAATGCAAAGAATTAAAAAAAAAAAACAGTCAACCCGATTATCGAAGCTATTCATCAGTCCTGCCCTATGTCTTCTAAGCTATGGAATTTATGGTATGAAAACGTTTGTGTATAACTCCATTTAACTTCGGCATTACAATTTTTCATTAATTGTATTTCTATCTTTAGTATTTGAATTTTCATCGTATTCTATTGTCAATTCGTATTATAAATATTTGTCATATGGTCTGCCTGTAGATATTTTCAGTTTCATATATAAAATGATTCCAAGGCCTTTCGTGTATTCAGAAGTACACCTCGTTAGGGAATCTACTTCTGAATACACGAAAGGCATTGGAATCATTTTTCTTTTTTCCTTGTGGGTTGTATCATTCATTCATTTCACGTGTTTAATTGTGAAATTCATCCCATATATATATTATGCGCCTCGGTGGTGTAGTGGTTAGCGTCGCTGACTACGAATCCATCGGCCCCGGGTTCGAGACCGACGGCAGCCGGCGCGCAGCAAAACCCAGCTGTTCATCCTTCCACTAAAGAAAGTGGTTGGTAGATAAATGGGTACCCTAGGTGGCCTAGTGGTTAAGACGCTAGGCTGCTGATGGGGCGTGATTCGGATTCCACGTTAAACTGTAGGTCTAAGGTGGAGTGAAAAGCTTGACCTTCGTCAGAATGAACAATTCGGGCGGAAGCTAACCAAAGGTTATATATATTAAAGTGTGTAAATGAGTAAAAACACATTCCTAAATGTATTACAATAATTAAACATGTGCTGAAGGTGCTGGGCGTACTTACTCATAAGTAATGCATAGAAATATCAAGTCTATGATTTTATTTCGGGGGCGACTGAAGCCCCCGTAGACCCCCCTCTCCTGTCTACGTCCCTGTATATGAGAGAGAGAGAGAGAGAGAGAGAGAGGAGAGAGAGAGAGAGAGAGAGAGAGAGAGAGAGAGAGAGATCTACTTAAAAAAAGTGTCTGCATGAGAAGGAGAGCTATTTTACACTAGTTGTCCTTCAATGCTAACTTCCTGCTCGCTGCTTCTCTTGTTTGCTGAACATCATTTTAGTGATGTAACTGATTAGTCCCTTAAATAAGCAGACTAGTTACTAGTCTCTAGCCACTAAATAGGAATAAATAACTTTTTTGTTAGACTTTTTTTGTGGGGGGGGAGGGGATGTAATCAGAATATTTTAGTGACACTGGCAAACTTACGTTTTTTTCTAAGTTTCTTTATTTTAACTGTGACATCCATCGCGGGATTATTTTGCTATAAAAGTTTTATTATTTATGAACGAGGAACTCTCGAGAGATTACTTTTATTTCATACGTTAAATATATATATATATATTTAACTCGATGCATGATAATATAACATGTTATTTTGAAGCGATATTACCCTCTTATCATTTTAATTAATACGCGCTCATTTATATCACGAGTGAGAATTACCTCATGATTCGTCTCGAGTAGAATGGAGATTTTTATGGAACGTTTTTCGCGAGATTTGAGTTTTTTTAAAGCGGAAAATGGCGAAGTGGTTTAAAGTATTCTATTTTATTTTGAATAATATTTAAATAAGTTGTTTATCCCCTTTTTTAGTCATATAACGGAAGCGTAACTTCAGGGATGGGCGTCTTGGTTCTCAAATTACGTGCAGTTTGTGTGTTGTATGTCAGTGTCAGAAAAGATTATATTTCACACACACACACACACACACGTGTATATATATATATATATATATATATATATTTTCCTGCTTGGGAAAGAATTCAGCAAGAGACTATTAAAGTAATTATGAAGTGACTCGTAACTTGGCACTCTCTTTGGCACTAGCCCTCAAGTGAGTAAGTACCTCATGAAGTAAAGGCATTGGCCTTGGCATAGTGTATGGTAGTCTTTCCGCGGTACTTTATATATAGACCAAGTCATCGTAGTTATTAACCTCCGGTTGAATATTTTGCATTTCAGTTTAACAATTGACAAAACTTAACAAACACACACACGCACACACACAATATATATATATATATATATATATATATATATATATATATATATACATGTGTGGTTTGCT
This sequence comes from Bathynomus jamesi, assembly GCA_023014485.1. NCBI lineage: Eukaryota > Metazoa > Arthropoda > Malacostraca > Isopoda > Cirolanidae > Bathynomus > Bathynomus jamesi. Next base: position 111,285 of record JAJOZX010007520.1, read on the forward strand.
TGTATGTATATGCATGTGTGGTTTGCTTGTATGTATATGCATGTGTGGTTTGCTTGTATGTATATGCATGCGTGTGTGGGTTAGTTGTATGTGTGCGTACGTGCGTGCGTGTTTGCATGCGTGTCTCTCTGAAGCCCGTTTGGCATTATCGTTCATGTAGCAAACCGGCGCGTCCGGATGATCCACACCTTCATATTGGTAACTGTTCGTCGACTTTGGGACAACTTCACTCTCAGCGACATTGTATAGCACATACAAGGTCGTCCGCGTCAGTGTGCGTTCATATGACCGTGTGTCTGCGTGTAAGTACTTCCTTTACACGTGTATACGCATTAAACATGGTGCGTAATATAATATACGCGTTCGTATTTACACTGAGTTGCGATCGCGCGGATTTCTCCACCAGACGGGATAATGGTGCCATGTACGCGAATTAATAGTGCCATGTACGTAAATGCACTCACACAGTTAAAGTAATTTACATTTATTGCGTCATTTAGAGAAGGTTTTGGAACTTAATCCTGTAACAAGGTTTTTTTTTTTTTTTTCTTAAAGGGAATTTCAAGGTATATGAATATGAGGGTATAGGGCATTTAATTGATAGGACTCGTTTTTTTTTTTTTAGTCACATTGTAAGAAATTGGTAGAATTCAAACTTATTATTATTAAACATTCAAGTTTTCAAATTCTGTTATAAATAAAGCATATATATATATATATATATATATATATATATATATATAGAGTAATTCGCTTAAGGGCGAACAATAGTTATTATTATTATACTATGCATATATACAGAAGGCTTCTCCTTCTATGCATTAGCAATTTCTTCTTTACGGTAGTTGCACCACGCTTTGAGACTTGGCCTCTTCGAGAGCTTATGTGCAGCACTAAATGTCAAGTCTCAAACTTGGATTACGGCAAGATCAAGGAGACAGAAGAAAATTGGATTATTATTCTTTTATTTATTTATTTATTATTTTATTTATTTATTTATTTATTTATTTATTTTCATAGGACAAAAACATACCGGGATTAAAGCTGATCGATTTGACATTTTATCGACAAGTATATTGTCGGTTAAGTTAGGTTTGGGGGGTTTCATTGAGAAATTGTGTTTTTCGTGCTTTTCTTCATCTCTAGACTGAGATTCCCGAGGAATAAGACCATTGGCGATGTATATATATATATATTTGTGTGTGTGTGTGTGTGTGTGTGTGTGTGAAGGGCGACAAGCTTGACCTTCGTCAAATGGGGAATCATTGCACGGAACATTTGAAAGGTGTATATAAACCTGGTAGACGTTCCATGTGTCGGTCTCTCTTCACACGAAGGTCAAGCTGGTGATCGTACCTCTAGACCTGGTCTGATGAAGGAGCGAGTTGCTCTCTTGCGATCTCCATCGCGCATAGCCCCAGCACACCCTGCTCATCCGGTACCGTCCTGAGCGAGTCCTTTTTTTTGAAGATTTCAACTTTGACATCCGTGATGTTCCTGAAGTCTTTCGGAAGCTGATTAAAAAGTCCTGGCCCCCTGACAACCGAGCTATTTTCCTTCAGTGTTGAGGGTGTCACTTCTCGGGCCTTTAGTTTGGGAACACTACACATTCTACCCTTCTTACTTTCCAGTGTTGTTTGGGTGGTTACTGGGTTCAGTTTGAGGTTTGGTACCAGTTTTTCGATCATTTTTCATACGTAAATTACGGTATATCTCGCTCTTCTTTCCAGCGAATATAGATTTAATTTACATAGTATTTTCCATTAGTTGAGTTCTTTGCAGTCGTCAGTCTTGGCTGTGAAATTTCTTTGAATTTCTTCGTTTATTATTTATTTTTTTTTTATGGGGACGTCAACAATGAGCAGTATTCAGGTTTTGGTATGATCATTGTTTCCAGCAAGGTAATCATTACATTATCACCCCTTCTTCTGAAGGTTCTCAGTAGCTGTCGCATAACTATATATATATATATATATATATATATATATATATATATATATATATATATATATATATATATATATATATATATATATATATATATTATCCACAATCGAGATTGTCACTATAAATTAAGTTCACGATGAGCACTGAACAAAACAAGTTCTCTTCAATGGAGTAAAAAATGTTTTTATTTTGGCAGAAGAATTGTGAAATAATTAACCGAAGAAGTTGACTCGTTCGAATTTGGTAAAAAAAAAAAAAAAAAAATTAAATACAATATAATTCTGTATTATTAAAGTATTGAAGAAGTGTTGTACCTTTATTAAAATTAAAAAACAAGGTAGGTCTCTCTCTCTCTCTCTCTCTCTCTCTCTCTCTCTCTCTCTCTCTCTCTCTCTCTCTCTCTCTCTCTCTCCATATATATATATATATATATATATATATATATATATATATATATATATATATATATATATATATATATATATTAAACATACCAAATTAAGTAGAATCTACTGTAATGGTGACATAGATTGGGTTTTAAACCGTAAGAATTATAAATTGTAAATGACGTATTATCCTTTTACGTACGCCCAACATCGAATTAGTTCTTTTAACCTTTTTTGTCCGTAATTTTAATGATGATGATAAAATTTACGCTGTATTTATAGATGTTTGCTCGAAAGAATCTATACCCATTTGGTCGAAGGTACATTCTATTCATAGTTCAAAAAAAGTAACCTAACCGAACCTAACCTCCATCGAAATCAAATAGTCCGTCAAAGTACTGAAATTTTTCTGTTGATGTCCTTTTTTTTTTTTAATGGAAAAACTCCTACGATTTACCATAATAATATATCGTTAAATTTACTGAAATAAATCCGTTGAAGAGAGAGTTTTTGTACAAAAAAAATTCTTTTGTAACATACCAAATGTTAATCATTTGAACTCAGTCCCGTTTCTCAGTCGAGGATAGGTCCATTTAAGCCGCACCTCCCATAATTCTTTTTTGATGTGCTTTTCAATCAAGTTGAATTATTTGTTTAATTTATTGTAATGTAATTTACTGTGATGATTGAAGGATGGATGTGACTTTTTTACATCATGTTTGGATCTCGTTGTAAATAAATCGAAGTAGCTTCAACATAATGTATTATGCCGATAACAATTTTCATCACTTTCGACAAAATTTTCTTTCCGTTGAAATTTTCTGAAGTGAAGTAGAAGTATTTGAACGATTTTATACAGCTAATTCTCTTCACTCGTCACGACAAATTGTCTCGTCACTCACGTCGAGAGAATCACGTTATCCCGTACCCGTAAAGCGTTTCTGGCTATCACAGGCAGCTTACACTCGCATTACAGTCAAAATATATTGTAATAGAAGAAGAATTGTACGCATATTTGCTCTATCTATTTCTGTAAGTTCAAATTATTATTATTATTATTATTATTATTATTATTAACAATACAAAAAGGTATTGTCGAATTAGGACTTGCGTCAGAAAAAATATCAGAATATGACATGATGTAATAAGAATTGTAATATAAAACTTTTTATGAGGATTAAAGCGGACAAAAATCACGTGACACCCGAATGAAGTTGTAACTTAAACTTTTCTCCCCGCCAAAACTAAAAAAATGTTGAAAAAAAAAAAAAAAATTAAGTGGGTTACAACGACCAGAAGATTAATTTCATTTCACTTTCATTCCCATTCTCATTGGCGGTCCGCAAGTGGGAATGCTCAAAGTAAAAAATTCAGATTTGGGGAAAAGTTAGAGAGAGACGGTGACGCAATTGCGTACACGAGAAGTACGGGGCTCCAATAAACCTTAGCCCCCCCGCCCATGGCCTAAACCATTAGAGGTACAGTAAAACTAAACATACCTAACAAAAGAGAATTTAATCCTGCATTTAATGAGAAACAATTAAAATTTGGTGTTCCCGCCATTGGCTTCCGAGACAGCCTGAATTCGCTTTGGGTAGCTTGCCAAAAGTGACGTGAATAGATCTTGATCGTTACGCAAATTTGCTAAAACAGTTTCAATGTGTTGCGTCATTGTATCCTTCGAAAATCGATTTGCTGCAGGTTCTTGAAACAAGATACATTCAACCTTGTCCTTTATAACTGATCCAATGTGTTCACAGACGTTCAGGTCAGGAGAATTTCCTGGCCATTCTTCATTTCCAAAGAAATCGATCTCATGGTTCCGCAACAACTGTTGAGTGGCTAATGCCTTAAAGCAGGGGGCCTTATCGTGCAGAAGTGTGACCTGATCGACATCCATAACATTGTTTGGGTTTCTTAGAAAAGAATGACGTGCTGGGATAGAATAATATCACGAAAATACTGTCCATCCCAACTCTGACCATTTGGCTTCAGCACCCACATGAGCTTCTTTGCAGTGAACAAAACAAACACACCAACACAGTCTGGACTTTTTAATAATTCGCGATAATCTTCATTGTCATCGATTTCATCTGGTGGTGTGGCCCACACTCGATCATTTTGGTAGTTAGGCCGACGTGTTACGTAAACAAAAAATTCATCGGAGACAGCTAAATGCATGAAATCATCCACATCCCAATCTTCAAGATAATGGGCAAACCACATTCTGTCATCGATGTGAAGTTGGGTTTTTCTTGGCTTTGGAAGTTCATGCCAAGGCTTTAAACCTTGCCTATGACGGTACAGACGAATGATCTCACCACTAACGATCTTTCCTCTCAACACTTCGATCTCTCTAGAAAGTTTAGCACAGCTGTTTTTCCGCTTACGCGTACCGCTTTCAATGATGTCCTTTGTTTCCTGAGAGAGTGGCAAATTTGGGCGCCCAGATTTGGTTGTATCCATTCACATTCATCCAAAGTTTTATTCCAATTTCTTTTGACGAAGTCCTCACTTCTTCGCAACTTTTTGGCAACCCATGAACGTGTTATAAAGGTGGCTCCAGCATCACGAGTTTCCCGAAATGTTATTGCTCGTACGCGATCTATCACACGTTGCCTCTCCGAATCACCAATTAATTGAGAAGCCATTATATTATCACTTTATCAGCTAGAGTAATTTTAATACCTGCAATAAATAAAGAATTTTATATATTTTTATAATCACTAAAACTATTTCGATATAAGTAAACATGTAAACTGCAAATGGGGGGGGGGGGGGACTAAGGTTTTTTGGAACCCCTTATTTTGCATAGAAAAATCTGGACCTATACCCATCGGATCGACAAGCCTATAACAACATCGACACCCTGAAAAACTAACTTAAAATCTAACTTAATCTAACCCAAAATATACTTGTCGTAATCCCGAAAAATCTAACTAAAACTGAGACGTGCTACGGTGCGAGAATGGGAATGGATCAATTTGAGAATTGCCTCCTTTGAGATTTTCTTTCACCGATTTCTTTCTCACTTTTGTACGAAGAATTAAATGAAAATCAACACAACCAAAAGGCATCGGTCCTATTCAAAGGAGTGATATAACGAAGGAGTGACAACAAAGGAGTGACAAATCGGAGATAAAATTCAAAGGAGTGACATAACAAAGGAGTGACAAATCGGAGATAAAATTCAAAGGAGTGACACGAAAATACCAACAAAGAAGAAGAAAGAACAAATCCAGAGGGAAGAGAGGCTTGCAACTGTTAGGTTAGGTTAGGTTAGGTTAGGTTTCTAGTTTTTGAAATAAAATCTTGATTTTAACAATTCTAACAAATTTTGTTTTTTTAAATAAAATTTTAATAATTATACTCCTTTGAATTTTATCTCCGATTTGTCACTCCTTTGTTATGTCACTCCTTCGTTACGGTATTTATGTCACTCCTTTGTTATGTCACTCCTTTGAAATGTCACTCCTTCGATACAGACCCAAAGGCATAGTTAACTACTTGCCAACCAATTTACATCGCTGGCAAATACTATGCGCGAGGATTCTACTAGCAATACTTATTTTCCTGATTGTTTTAACCATTTAGATTCGTTGGCAAATGGTTATAACCACGTGTTATGATAGGTTTTGATGAATATTGTACTTTTTTATGGGATTTATATCCTGCTAATAAAGATTATCAGACCATTCAACTAAAGAGATTGGTTTGGAAATTGTTATAACCACGTATTATGGTTGTTTTAACGGTTTACATTGGTTGGCAGATGGTTAGAACGACGTGTTGTGGTTGTTTTAACCGTGCAAGTATATTTCTGTGTGATAGAAACGTGTTTTTCATTACACAATCCTAATTCATCGCAATGAACCCTTTACTCTTCACATTTTTTGTCTTCTATTTGGATTTCACATTTTCGGGTAATGGGGTTCATTGCGTGCTTTTGGGAAGGTGGGGTGGGGTGGTAGGGGAAGAAGGGATAGGAGGGTAAACTAATAATATGAATAATAATAATAAAAAAAAATTGCAATTATGTTTAAAATATTTTTTTTTTTTTTTCCCTTCCATAACCTAATCTTCCGCATAGCTACGATTTTTTTAAAAATAATGATAAAAAAATATTTGGACATTCTTGAAAATAAATAATATATATATAATTTTTTGAAGTGCATTGTCCACGTATGTACGCAGAGTTATTTTAACTTCATAAATATTTATTTATCCATTTGTCTAATAAATAAATAAATAAATATATATATATATCGTTGTACATCGTTTGAGGGTCGGCGCCACATAATAAGTCAGTATGTAATGATTTGAGATTGGGCACGTACCGTAAAAAGTGGACATTTTAATACCATAGGTCAATAGAGACTTCAAAATGACGTCAATACGTGAAAAACTTCGAAAATCGAAGTCCATTTTTTTTTTGCTATTTCAACTGGGAGAAGTAAATATCCTTGCACTTATGCGCGCGGCTGCATGGTCACTTCAAGCAGGGGAGAGTCCCTATATTGATAATGAATGTTAGCCTTTATCCAATGGATGTTGATGACAGGTTGCGTGAGATGTACAAACAGTATATATACAGGGGTTAGACAAAATAATATGAACACCTTCATAAATGGCGGTTTTTATTCTTAATATGGAGTTGGTCCTCCTTTAGCGGCAATAACAGCTGCAATGCGTCGGGGAATTGATTCATACAGCTTTTGGACAGTGGCTAGAGGAATCCTGAACCATTCTTCGAGCAAACCCTGCTCCAGTTCCTCCAAAGACGCCGGCGGTGGGAATCGGCTTCTGACCTGCTGCTCCAACTGACACCACAGATGCTCGATAATGTTAAGATCCGGGGATTGTGGAGGCCAATCCAAGCGTTCTACTTCACTAACATGCTCTTCAAACCAGTTTTTTAACGACCCCAGCGGTGTGGATTGGTGCATTATCATCCTGGAAGACGACGCCGCCATTGGGAAACAGCGTTTGGACCATGGGATGGACCTGGTCAGCCAATATTGACAGATAGACCTGGGCGTTAACCCTACCATGCAGTACTACAGCTGGGCCAAGAGTATTCCACGATATTGCTGCCCAAACCATCACAGATCCGCCTCCATGCTTAACGGTTGGGGTCAGGCAGTCGGGGTCATAAGCATCTTTAGGCTGTCTCCAGACGTAAACTCGACCGGAACATGGAAATAGCGTAAAGGAGGATTCGTCGGAGTAGACTACATTCTTCCACCGGTCCATTGACCAATTCTTATGGTCATTACACCATTTTCTGCGCCGCTCAATGTTGATGTGCGAAAGGAAGGGTTTGGCAATTGCAGCCCTCCCATGGTATCCAGCTCCATGGAGCTCGCGACGTACAGTTCTGGTCGATACCGGGCTTGCAAGATGCTGGTTAAGCTCTGCAGTCACTTTTGGAGCTGTGGTCTTATGGTTCTTTGTCACAATGCGCTTTAGCACCCGGCGGTCTCGATCACACAGCTTCTTCTTGCGTCCACTATTGCATTTGTCGGTGCTTGTCTTTCCATGGTTTTGGTATGCAGACATGACCATAGAGACAGTTCCTCTGGATACATTAAACATCTGAGCGGTTTTCGTCACCGATGCACCAGCCATCCGCGCTCCGACAATTTTCCCTCTTTGGAAGTCTGACAGGTCTTTCATAACTGCTAATTCATAATTCACTCAGATCTGTAAAAACAACGTGAGGGTTATAACATGACGTATACACTCTCTGTTACGCATTTAAATAGGTTTGCCAGTCATTTGACCGTTTACTTTGTGTCTGAGCAGTCCGTAAAGATAACCGGTTAAATCGGCGGGTGTTCATATTATTTTGTCTAACCCCTGTATATATATATATATATATATATATATATATATATATATATATATATATATATATATATATATATAAACCACCTTCACTCTAACTTGCCAAGTTCCTGCGTAAAATTCCTGACCAGCCATTCTAGCTGGACAGGATGAGAGTTGAAAGCAACTGTTTCCTTTATCAAATTCCCAAAATGAGGCGGGGTGTTACAAAGGGATCGAACACGGGTAGACTCTGAACAGTTCAAACTCAAACCCAACCACTCATATGTATATGGAGAGAGAGAGAAGGAGAGAGATCAATTTCGTTGTTCATATCAACGCTACGTGTGAAAAAAAATTTGTTCAATAGCTACTGCAATTAAAACTCTTTGAAATAGCATCAACTGAGTTAATCTGATCATATTTTATCACCACATATGCAAAATCCATTCATCCCTAACACATCTTTAAATTTTCAGGGATGCTGTTTATTGATCATTTAACCCAGTAATTGTTAAATGATTTCGAGTGAAGTTAATGTAATTATTATTATTATTTTTTTAACAAAGTTAACCACGTTCTGTTTACTTTACCTCTGATCATAATTTTCCTCCTTGATTTCGCAGGTAGGAAAAGTGTCCAGGGAGGGAAAAAAATATCAAATTGGCTTATGATCTTCGCGTGTTGGTAAGTATAAATACAAGGTGCTAAGTTATTATGCAACAGTCTTATCCGTCTCTTATACATTTTTAGATTTTTTCTTTTCAAATCCAAATTTGGATAATATAATATATGTATATATACACAGGGACGTAGACAGGGGGGGGGGGGCTACGGGGGCTTCAGCCTCCAACCCCGAAATAAAATCATAGGTTTGATATTTCTATGCATTTTTGGAAATTATAAGTAAGAAGTACTCCATGCCAAGTACCTTCAGTACATGTTTAATTATTGTAATACATATAGGAATGTGTTTTTACTCATTTACACATTTTAATATATATATATATATATATATATATATATATATATATATATATATATATATTATATATAATATATATTACAGGGAATCGGTGTAACAAGGGATTTCATGAAATCCCTAAAATGTTCAGGGATTTCATGTAAAGTGAAGTGATATTTTCGTTAGTTTTAACAAAAATATCACGACTTAACCTAACCAGTCGTCAAGGGCGTACAGTTCACCAAACCGGGCATTCAATTAACTAACCGGGCATTCAATAATTTTCCCGTGGGTTTAACGAAAATATCACGGCTTAACCTTACATGAAATCCCTGAACATTTTAGGGATAGATATATATATATATATATATATATATATATATATTATATATATATATATAATATAATATATATATATATATATATATATATAACAGATCCTGCATGAAACAAGGAACTTTGGGAAAATTAAATCCACTATAGTTCGAATAAGTAATGGTAAATGACAAATACTATAGTTCTTTTCAGGATGGAAGCCCAACATGGGCAACGGGTCACTCGCAAAGAGGCCCCAAAATAGAGCTTTCCTCACCAGCTGTCTGTCAAGCAGATAGGATTCAGCTTTGGGACAAGAAATTTTTGGGGCCTCTTTGCGAGTAACGCGTTGCCCACATTGGGCTTCCATCCTGAAAAAGAAAAACTATAGTATTCGTCATTTATCGAACTATTGGATTTAATTTTCTCAGAAGAGTTCCTTGTTCCATGCACGGTCTGTGTGTAACATAAAAGTTTCAGGGGATTCTAAGTTGTATCACATATATAAACGCTGGGCTGCTGGTAGGACGTGGTTCGGATTCACGTTAAAATGTACGTCTAAGGTGGAGTGAGAATGAACATTCGGGCGGAAGCAAACCAAATGTTACAAAGGTGTATATATATAAATTTGATTCCGGCGATGGCAGGCGGCGCTCAACTCACTCAGCTGTTCATCCTTCCATAACGAAAAAAAATGGTTGGTAGATAAATGTACCCTAGGTAGCTTCTCCTGATCGGGGGCCGTAAAATCAACTCCGTACGAGAGCTTTGTAATTTCTGGCCACCCGTGGTGGTAGTGGTTCGGATTCCCATGTTAAGCTGTAGGTCTAGATTGGGACAATAAAGGACTTTCGTCAGAATAAACAATTCAGGCGGAGGCGAAACTAAGATTACCAAGGTTGTGTAATATATATATATATACATATCATATGTTAATCGAAGCGTTTAACAGTTATATCGAAACGTGGGCTTCATTTTGTCATGAGGAACAAACCTTCCAAAATGCAGTTATAAGTTAAGTGGATGGTAACATTATGCAATTTAATGTAATTTATTCTGTAACTGTACATATAATGTTGCCTGAAAAGACATTTTTCCACTGTTAAACGAATAATAATTCCTAACAATTTCTCGTTACCATGGGAAAACATCCCCTCCTCCTCCTCCCTTCTATTACTACTGCTAGTAGTATAAACCACTACTACTACTACTAGTAGTATAAACGGAAAAATATTTTAAAAGTAATTCATGCATCTCAGTTTGTCATGAACAGTATTCCTATAAATAGATAATTCTCTCTCTCTCATATTATATATATATATTAATATATATATATATATATATATATATGAAATTATTTCACGAAAGTAACACGTGAAAATATTTATGATGAAAAAACACGAAGGAAAGGAAAACACAAAATGGTGCTCAAGCGCTTTCGTCTAATGACATCCTCAGGAACACTCAGTGTTCCTGAGGTCAGTGTTCTGAGGATGTCTTAGACGAAAGCGCTTGAGCACCATTTTGTGTTTCCTTTCCTTCGTGGTTTATTCATCATATATATATATATATATATAACCTTGGTTTGGTTAACCTTGGTTTTACTTCCGCCCGAATTGTTCATTCTGATGAAGGTCAAGCTTGTTACTCCACCTTAGACCTACAGTTTAACGTGGAATCCGAACCACGCCCCACCCATTTATCTACCAACCACCGGGTTTCGATCCCGAGGCGATGGATTTGTAGTGAGCGACGCTAACACACACACCATCGAGGCGCATTTTATATATATATATATATATCATATATATATATATATATATATATATATATATAATGTCATTTCGTGTACTTTTGTTGCATGAATGTCAACTCAACTAAATGTGCACACCTCGGAACTGGTGTACGTTTATTGGAGTGAGTGGGCGTTGACCTTGTTAATTTTCTTGCGTATACATTCTTTATTATATAAGTGACACGTATGTGAACACACGCACGCATGCGCGCGCACAGACACACACACACATATAACATATATATATATACTTGTTTTAAATATTTGTTCCTTAGGTTTTATTTGAGGTATTTTGTTCTAGATTGATTCGATTAATAGTTGTGTGTACATCTTCCTTATACATGTATGTACGGCATGTACGTTTTTTTTCTTCCTGATATTTGCTGCGAGTCAGATGAGTGGCGTTGCATTGGAATTTGGACCTTTTTCTAAATAGTTTATGGTCTCTTTTTTGCAAAAACATCATTTATATAGTGTGTTAAAAGTGATGTAGGTGTCATGATTATAATGATGGTAAAGTATAAAAATTAAATCATTTTTATTTCTTTCCACTATATGGATTGAGTAATTATGCTAGCAAAGTTCATTGAGGATAAATATAAAAAATTATATATATATCTATATATATAATAAGGCCCCTCCTTCCTACACAAAATAAATATATATATATATACACAGTATGTATGATTGTGTGTAGTAATGACTTTTTATATTGTGGAATGGTTTATTTAAATAATATTATATCACCAGGAGTTTGGTAGGAAGGTTTGTATATCATTAAGGTCAGAAGATTTTTCAAGGTCACTGTTATTGTGTAGCAAGGTCTGCTCCTCCATTCACTTCCTTCCGTTGTTATATTCGTCATGTAAGATACGCATCGTCTCTCTATCACTGTTAGTATTAATTTTAATAATAGTTTCATTCAAAAAAAAAGATTATACTCTATATATATATATATATATTTTTTTTATTTATCATTATTAATTATTATTATTATTACCCGATTATCATTATGATTGTGTGATCGTGTCTGAAAATGAAGATCAAGAGTCGAAGAGGTGGCCTTACAGTTCTTTGTCCTGACGCAGCCTTAAAATGCCAAGGCCACGAATCCCGTGGACCTTAAAGGCCAAATCTTGAACTTAAAGCAAGACTCACTAACGGAGAAGAAGATGAGAATGTGGGCCCTTACTTTTCAAAACGGGGCACTTAAGAAGTATTTAACCATTCTGATTGGTACATTCGGTGGGGACTGTATACAAACGCCGCTATGAGCCAATGATTGATGGATGGGCGAGTGTCTGCCGTTACATTATGTATGTGTGTAGTATGTAAGTATGTATGTGTGTATGTATGTGAACATTATCGAAACTAGTTAGTGTTATAATAATATCAAAGTAAAAATTGAGGCAGCATGAATAAAAATATTAATTTGTACTTTTGGAGTGAAATTTTTATAGAAATGAAAAATGAAACCCGTTAAATTTTCTTTTACCATAGTTACTCCTTGAACTTAAAATGAACGCAGTTTCTTTACAGGAAACTTTCGTTCTTTTTATGTACTGAACATGATATCGCATTTTATTTTACGAGCCAAATACCAGACTTACTCGACTTACTTTTTGAATTACTGGAAAAAAGTTCGCCAGAAAAACATTTTTGAGAAGCATAAAAAATTTGTAATCGTTAATGACTCGGGGTTGTTCCGGAATTTTTAGTAGGCCCTACTGTTACCAAAATGTATAAAATATCAAAAGAAAATCCAATGAATTACCAGTTAGTAATTTTTTTTTTTAAGAAATTTTGTTTCTATGCGAACGTTTTTTCTGAAACGTTACACGCCACGTGGATTAAGTTTGTGTCTGAACGTGTGCCAGTTTGTTTTGCTCGTAATGAATGGCGACTAAATTTCGTATTGTTAATTAATATTCATTAAATGAAGCGTTGTATGGATTAAATTGCGGTGTCTCCATCGTAATATATTATGAGAACTTTGGTCCCTTCACAAATGTAAAAATCGTTGATTTTTAACGTAGAATTAATCAGACACTTTCTGTAAGGAATATATATATAATATATATATATATATATATAATATAATATATATATATATATATATATAGATATACTTTTTTTAACTAAAAGAAAGACGTTCAGGATTGGTCTGCGAATCTATACAACATTTAGGGTTATTTTCTTTGTATTTTTCGTTAAAGTTAATGAAGGAGGGAGTTGCCGTCTCCTTTTGATCTTCTCCCTGACAGTATGTTTCGAAACTTGGCCACGAATTTATCAGTAATCGAGTGTGTGTGTATATATATATATATATATTATATATATATATATATATAATTCACGTGGGTGATATTAAAACATTGGAAATAATCACTACGTTCTCTTGAAAGGGCATGTTATCATGATCATATTGTCATGATATACATAGTATATTTCTTTTATGCTGGAAGAAGGGGCCAAGGGCGAATGCCGCAAAAACGCCCCTACCCCATAGACGAAGAAGAGAGCCACAATCAAGGTTCAGGGTTTCGAGATTCCTGTGACACCACTTTGAAAGAGTGGAGAGCATAGACAGGGGGAAAGATGGATTGAGGAAGGTTGTTCCAGAATTGACCAGTTGAGTGCGTGAAAGATTAATCTTTGCGATTAGAGAGTTGGACGGAAAAGGAGAATGTGTCGAAAGCCTGGTACTACATACTCTCCTTAGAGCAGCAGTGTCCGTTATAATAGCAATCGAGAGGGAGGTAACATTGCGGCGAAGAGAGAGAGGGAATGAAGACAGTCAGTAAGAGGCGGGAAATCTCCTAAAATTGAGATTTTGGCAAAAGGAGAGTGGGATAAAATGTATTCCACTTTGGAAGTGAGGTAGTCAAAGAGTTTTGGATAGTCAGTAGAATTAGGAGAAAGGTAGACGGGTAAATTTAAGTTCAGGAATACGAGAGCAAGTTACGTCGTTGTGTACACATACGCAACATCCTCCTTTGGAATGAAAATGAGTATAAAGAAAGTAGGAGGGTACAGTACTGAATTTCATTGAGGTTTAGAAACGGAGAGGTGGTGGTGTTCAACAAATTTGAAAATTTGAGGAAAGTCACGAATGTTGCAGAAGTTTATGAAAAGTGAATCAGGCAGAGGCCCAGAACATCTTGAATGGGCAGAAGCAGAACCAGCTCCGCTGCCTGGGTCTGCGTTCCCGGTATCGGCAGCGGGTTAGCCAGAAGTGGGGACATTTATGGTTCCAATGCCATTTTTCTTAAACTTTGAAAAGGTTGTGCAGTATGTAAGATGCAGGTATGTGTAGTGAGGAATATGAGGAATAGGGAGGGAAATGTATGTGAGAACATGTTGAACTGCTCACAGAGTAGATGAGACACGGAAAAAGATACGCTAAGGAGGACAGTACAGGAAGAAACGATTGTTTCAACACTCTGTCTCGTGCCTAACGTACCCCCCCCCTAGAGTAATTGCCTGGTCAATTGCTGTCTACAATCTCATATATATTATATATATATATATATAATATATATACACAGGGTGGCGCAAAAGTCAGGAACCATAGGCACATTTTATTAAATTATAATAAATGTTCGAATTGGTGGCCTTCCACTTGGAGACACTTTCTGACGCGTTAAATGCATGATGTTTGAACATTCCTTAACACATTGGTACTGATTTTGGCACACTCGGATGTGATTTTATCCTTTAGGGAACGTATGGTTCTGGGTCGATCAGTATAGATTACCGACTTGAGATGGCCACACAAGAAAAAGTCAAGAGGCGTGAGGTCTGGAGACCTAGGTGGCCATTCGACGGGCCCTCGCCGTCTGATCCACTTGCTTGGGAATATTTCATCTAAAGAGCTCCGGACGATGGTTGCGAAATGTGGTGGTGCACCATCCTGCTGAAACCACATCTCCGCCCGTTCTGTCAATGGAATGTCGTCCAGTATGGGCATTAGAAATGTTTGCAGCATATGCAGATATGTTTCACCTGTTACATTGCCGTCGAAAAAGTACGGACCAATTAACCGATCCCCTAGAGGGCAGCCTACACCATAATTCGTGGATCGAATTGCACATGTCCTTCCTCCATCCAGTGGGGGTTCTCATTGGCCCAATAGCGTGCATTATGCCTATTGACACGACCGCTGAGGTGAAATATCGCTTCGTCTCTGAACATGATCCTTCGTTGAAGCTGTTGATGTTGTAGAACCACTAACAGAACTCTACACGATGGTCTTTGTCGTCACCGTGCAGTTCCTGAACGAGTTGGACTTTGTAGGGGTGGAAACGATTTGTTGTAAGAATTCGTTGAATGGATCTTCTGGAGACACTCGTTTCCTGGATAACTTTCTTAAGGACTTACGTGGGCGGTTTTCGAGGTGATGAGTACCGTTAGTGATGTTGCTGCATCGGTTGAACTTTTTGGTCGGCCACTACGCTGCCGATCATGAAAGCTTCCCGTTTCTTTGAAGCGAGTGAACAGTTTTCCAACTGATGCTTGAACAACTGGCGGCCTCTCAGGTGTTTGTCATTAAAAGCAGTAGCAACTGATCGGTGGTGTTACCACGCCTTGCACACATTAAAACTATCTCCACCCGTTCATCTATTGTCAATTTGCCATAGGTTCAACAAATCTGAAAAGAACAAAACATTAAAACACAAACTGTTAAAATGCGTTGCAAGAAAATACCCCCGAGGAAAATATCCCCCGAGGAATAAATCCCCCAATAGTCATGAAACATATAAAAAATTATCTAGAAATGACATAACTTGTGCTCAGACTCAAGTGAACGGTTAACAAACCAACTGTACGCCCTTGACGATTGGTTAGGTTAAGTCGTGATATTTCGTTAGTTAGCCTTATAAGGCTAACTAACGAAGGCTGGGGGCCCTGATCTTCAGGTGATCCAAACGTTCTATTTTCTTGGTCACCGATTTAATCTTAAATGTTAATGTTAACTTAATGTTAATATTATCTTAAATGTTAATTTTATCCCTTTAAGGCCGAAATATTTTGTAGGTTTAAGTTATGAATGACTAATGGGGGATTTATTCTCGGGGGATATTTTCCAGGGGGATTTTTTCCTCGGGGGGGGGGGGGTATTTTCCTGCAGCCGTTAAAATGTGCCTATGGTTCCTGACTTTTGCGCCACCCTGTGTGTGTGTGTGTGTGGTGTGGTGTGTGTGTGTGGTGTGTGTGTTTTTAAGAAATCGAACTGATACAATTCTGATTTATATAAAGTTAAAATTTAAAAGCTATTATTATTATTTATTATTATTATTATTATTATTATTATTATTATTATTATATGTATACATTTACCCACTATTTTCTTATTTATTTTTTAATTCTTGTTGCAATAAAGACGAATAATTTAATGACGTTTCAGCCATAAACTGATACCTACTAAATATTTTATCCAATAGGAAGGAAGATTAGGTTGGTGTTAAATGCCAAGGTAACAGACTGTCAGGGCCAACCCCCATACAAACAGTGCCTATAGACTGGCATCGTAGAAAGTGAACGGGCTAAACTGTTTTTTTTTTTAAAGTGTTTTTAACCCCTTCTATACGGGAACATTAAAAGTGATTGTACGGCCTGAAATTGCAATTCTGACATATTTGCGAGTGTGGAAATGCATAAAACTGCAGATTTTACGATCATTTTTATGACTCTATGGTCTGTGTATGGGAAGTTTAAATGCATTTTTTAAAAAGTTGTTTTTGTATAATGCGCATTGAAAACGAGTGAAGTTTTAAAAAGTGAAAATAGTTTCTACATGTACGGTTTTTAATTTATACATAGAACGACAGGTGAAAACGTACACCACACACAACACACACACATATTATATATATATATATATATATATATAAAGAATCAGTATATTTGAAATTGAAAAAACAACCGTTTCTATCGTAATTATTGATATAATTTTTTTTTAATTTTATTTCTTATTTACAGTACAGCTTCTTGAGATCTATTTAGTTTTATCTGTATTATTAAAAGTTTCTTTTTTTTCTTATTTATCAGTGTAACATCGAGTTCTCATTACGACAGGATTTGTTGGAACACTGAAAAAAAAAAAAAAAGTCTTTTGAATCGCCAATCAACAATGAAAAGTAAAAGTATCTTCAAGATATATTTACAAAAACACTGAAACTTAATCCATATATATATATATATATATATATATATATATATATATATATATATATATAATATTATATATATATCTGTATCTTAAAGTACCTGCAAATTCGTTGATTGAATGCTCTCTCTCTCTCTCTCTCTCTCTCCTCTCTCTCTTCCTCTCTCTCTCTCTCTTCTCTCTCTCTCTCTCTCTCTCTCTCTCTCTCAATGTTGGGGAGCAATATCGAGGCGACTGATTTTGAAAAGGAATTGGGTGTGCTAATTAGCAGCGACCTTAAGTTTACGAAACAGTGCGTAGAGGTGGAAAAGAAAGCCCAGAAGCTGTTAGGTTATATCAGGAGGCAATTTCAGTTCGGAACAAGGAGATTGTGCTCTCTCTGTACAATTCCCTGGTTCGGCCGCACCTGGAGTATGCTGTGCAGTTCTGGTCGCCCACCCTCAGGAAAGATATTGAGAGGCTGGAGCTAGTGCAGGCGAGGGCCACAAAGTTAATCCCTTCCGTTAGGCATATGGGCTACAATCGACGGTTACAACGCGCCCTGAACTTGTTTTCGCTGGAAATTCGGAGGTTGCGCGGTCAACTGATCGAGGTTTTCAAGCTCTTACGCGGGTTCAACGATGTCGATTTTAGAAGCATGTTTAGTTTAAATAACCCAACTCGCAACAATGGTTGGAAGTTGGATTTGAAAACGGTTTAGGACTAGTGTGTGTGGGAATACTTTACCTATAAGATCTGTGACACGTGGAACAGGTTACCTTCAGAAGTTGTGAACAGTTCCTCTGTGGATCATTTCAAGAAAAGGTTAGACGAATCTTGCACACTATTTGGGGTGTAGAAAATTTTCCCTGGCACCCGTTGCCATTGGTACCTCTCGGTATGGGCCGCAAGGCCTTTTGAGGTACTTCTTTTCCTTGTAACTCTCTCTCTCTCTCTCTATCTCTCTCTCTCTCTCTATATATATATATATATATATATATATATCTATATAATAATAATTATCAGCTAACTATTTATATAGCTCATAGATATACGAGTAGATAGATAGATAGAAGTAATGTGTCACAACATGATTGCCTGGATGGGATCACCTCCTGAGATGCATCGAAGTTACTTACCAGTTACCTAGTTTCAAATGAGAGTGAGCGAGCGCTTCCTTTCTGGTAAAAACATTCGTTTAACCTTTATATTAGGTAAGTATCGTGTTCCTAGCTGGCATGTAATGCGTAGATACTCGCTTACTTGCAATATTCACTATTGTTTTTAGATTAGATTTTATATACTCGTGTGTGGTGGTGTGTGTGTGTGTGTGTGGTGTGGTGTGTGTGTGTGTGTGTGTGTGTGTGTGTGTGTGTGTGTGTGGGAAGCCTTGTGAACGTATTATGTATATACATAATGGATAAAGAAGTTGAGCTGGTTTCTCTGCGTAATTGAGTTTTGTGTCATGCAAGAGATAAAATCTTTAAGTATTATATTAATTTTATTATGTAACTAGTATTATTTTTATCTTTGCATTAATAAGGGCGTAATTAGAGTGTAGTAATCGCAGTTCTGTGTACTTTTCCCATTTCATTCCACTTCTCTCATTTCACTGTTGATTTGCATTAGCAAATGTAAACGCAACGATATTGTGATCTGCACTCATGCACATGATACAGTTCATTCAAAACTCTTGCAGTAACTGTTTCTTATGGAGCCGATTGTGTACACACACACAACACCACAACACATATATATATATATACCCATAATATATATATTTATTATAATCTAGCCCAACCTATCTTGTAACCTATAATTTGATTGTACATTAATCCACTTTATACGCTGACCTATCAATCCGAATCTGTTCTAATCTATTTTGCCTATAACCAAACCACTTTTAACGCAACCGAACATGTTCTGTTGCATAAGCAAATTACCCTTATACCCTAATTATTTAAAAGTGGGTTACGTGGTGTGCAAACGTTTTTTCCAAAAAAATTCCTCTGTATCCAACCACACATTTGTATATATTTGAATCCTTATGGAACACAAACACACACACACACACACACACGTGCGCATTTCTGTACAAGCGAGGTACCCGCTTTTTAGAATCCATATTGTTAAAATCTAATTAATCGAACCTAACCTAAGTAAGTGCCATCGAATTGAGAAGGTCGTGATAAGTGTTTCGAACACAATTGAAGATTCGAAGGGTGTTTTCTGTTAAGTCTTTAAATACTCGCTAATCTAGCCTAACCTAACCAAACATTAACTAAACTAACCTAACCTAATCAGAATTAACACGAGTTTCTAGATTCTTTTAATAATGTTTAAAGTTCCTAGGTAGTAAAAGTGTTACCTCGCAAAAAAAAAAATTAACCCAACTGCATGCGTGAATTATTATACACTTGATCTCACTTATGCCAGTTGCTTACACACAAACACACAATATATATACATATATACTTCAGCAATATATTGTTCGTAGTGAACCTGAATTTAACACATTCCGTGCCGTCTGACCCATCGGTGGAACAAATTGAGACAAATTTGTCCCACCGGTGGGTAAGACCGTACGGAATGTTTAAAGAGAAGCAGTGTTCTAAATATATTCTTATTTTAAACATTTTGAGAATCGCAGTTCTCATCATCAGTAGATTCTAAACGGTAGAAATGATCACATTACATACAATTGAATGTAAAACTAATAATTACACAGAAAAAATAGCTGTTCTAAGTTAATATAAAATATAAGTAATAGAAGCACTAAAATTTTATACTAGCCTATCATATTTATTACTCAAACTTGTATCGTGTAATTAGGTTTTACTTTTAAACTAGATTACCCCAAGTTAATTTTAATTTAATGTAATATTTGCACCGTTTTGAATCCACTGATGATAACTGCTATTCTTGGAACGTTTGAAATAAAGAATATATCGTATTTAGAGCGTTGCTGCTTCTCTTTAAATTCAAGTTCACTCCGAATAAATCTGTTGATGAAGTTCCATATATGAACAAAATGTGAAGCAAAAAACGAAGATCACTGAATTTATAATTCAATACGCAATATTTATTAAAGAATACGATACACAATATGACCACATTACTAAAATTACAGCAAATGACTAATGATTTACAAAGACAAATTAGTATTCAGTGTTTCGTGTAACTTCCCCAACGTAAACACTGAATCAACAAGAGCCTCCACTTTGCCTCCATTGCTTGCCATTTCAACTGGACTAAACGCCAGATGTCCTATGGTTTAGATGAGAATTTTTTGGCAAAAATTTCAGCATTTGGACCCTCCCAATCTGCTCTTGCCTTCATGTAAGCCTTCTTGAGTACTGCGGTATGCTTTAGGTCCACGCTTCTCAAACTAGGGGTCGCGTAAATATTATTGGGGGTCGCAGAAACATTTGAAAATATTATTTTTTTCATAAATATACAGTGTTAGTACCTATTGCTTTTATGACATTGAGTGAAGGGTCGCGAAAAAATTTGTCTGATCCAAAGGGGTCGCAAGTGAAAAAAGTTTGAGAAGCCCTGCTTTAGGTGATTGTCTTCCTGGAAGATGAATTTCCTCCTATGCAACTGAACGAACTCCACTAGATAATGGATGCTGAACGTCACCCGCTCCAGCTGAACTGAAGCAACCTCGCATGATAATAGAACCACCACCACCAAGGTTTACAGTGTTGTTTAACTTTCTTTTCCAGAAAGTTCAGTTTTGTTTGTTACCACTCTGTTTACATTCATCACGCCAATTCTGATGTTCCTCTGCAAATTGAAGCCTCTTTTTCTTATTCACATCACTTAATCACTCGCCTTCTGACCACAACTTTTCTTCGCAGCCCACGTTCTGAAAACGTTTTTATAGTGGACATACTTGCAGCAGATCCATGGTACCCCGGAATGATTGCACGTCTTTGAATAGTGCGATCCTGTGTTACGATATTTATTTTAGGGCGACCTCGTCTGTTACGAGTAGTCGAATTGAATTCTTCCAGCACCAGACTTTGGGTTAATATTTTGAATTAGAAATTTTGAACTAGGTTGTAGTTTTTCTTTATTTTTTTTTGCCCCGTTTATGGCGAGTGAATGTTCGGGCTCTTAATTCGCCTGTTAACTCTCTCCTGATTCCGTGGTGAAGAGGATTATCAAACATTTTTGTAGAGTATCTGGAAAAGATAAAAGGACCATGAAATCAGTCGATGTTTAATTATTTGAGCAGATATGTCTTCTTATAAGTATTAAAATAAGAAAATAAGCGTAATAAATTACACGTAAGGAACTTACCAGACTTACACCATTCCTGCATGAAGTTGTATATAGGCTGCGCAACAGACACTTGACCAGGCTACTGCACACCATGTATGTGGATATAACTAGTTGGAATTGGGAGTCTTTCACCTAACTCTAGGGAACAGCCATAAAGGTTATGTCTTCTGGAGTAGCTTCCGACTGAAATTCGATATAACTAGTTCTGTTTGACATAAAATGTTGGTTGGTTAGTTGCTTGATCCGTTTTTATGTCCGTCCAAACGCGAGCAAAAAACGGATCCCCCTCAAAAGATTAGTGAACTGTTGGTAAATTATCTTGTATTCGGTTGGATTGTTCGATCTGTGTCACTCGAATAGGCTTCTTTGCACGTAGGAAACTTAAAATTCAGAGTTTTGATTATACTGTGTGTATATACATACTGGCCAGAAAAAATGGAACACTATGCAATCTACGTAACGATATCCCGAAGGTAATGTGTACAAAAATCAGTTCTAATTTGATGTTGATTTGAACAACGAAGAACCATACTTTAGTTTACGAAATGGTAGTTGTATGTACTAGTAGTATGTACAGCTATGAATAGTTTGCATGTTCACAGGTTTGATATTCATTATCTGGGGGTGTTGTTTTGTGTGTGTTTTGATTCTTGAGACATGTTAGACTTTTGGTTCATTTTTCTTAGGTAAATTTTTAACAATGAGTCTCATTTCTGGGTTTCCGGAGTTCGAATACCTTTTAAGGAAAATGAAGGTTACCAAGAGATCAACTATTCACCCGTTTTGCACTACGAGGCATCCTTAGGAAGTTATGGTATGGTTCTGCTTTGAAATCTATGGAGCAAGACATCTGTTTTGTGAATGGAATGATGAATAGCCAAATATACGAGGGTACTTCAATAAGTATCCGCACTTTTTATTTTAGTGATAATATAGTATATATAATATATACTCGTAATAACGAGCCAAACTGAGATCTATAGGATTATTTTAGGCTAGCAACAGTATATGCTTATTTAGGCTAGCAACAGTATAGGCTTATTTAGGCTACTCGTAGCTGTCACATATCGTACGAGTAGTGAGCATGGCTGCGCCGCTTTCAATTTGTACTCTGGGAGAATAGAGATCCGTGGTTCGTTTTTTGTGGGCAGAAGGTGCGAAAGGAGCTGAAATTCACACGCGTTTATGTGCTCAGTTTAGGATAATGCGTTACTACGGCGAAGTGTGTATGAGTGGATTCAAATGTTCAAGGAAGGTCGGATATGTGTGACAGATGCTCAGCGCTCAGGACGACCGTCAACATCAACCAGTGGTGACAAGCAGGAAGAAGCCAGAGCCATGATTTTCGATGACAGAAGATTAACAATAAAAGAAATTGCATCTTCATTAGACATCACTCAAGGGTCAGCCTATTCGATAGTTCATGACATTCTTGGCTTTCACAAGGTTTGTGCAAGATGGGTGCCAAACAGTTGACAGAAGAGCACAAGCGTAATCGTATGGACGTCTGCTCTCGTCTTTTGGCGCGGTTATCATAATGAAAGTGAAAACTTTTTGGGACCTTTTCCAGTTTGTGTACCGTTTTCATATAATTTATTTTTGAGAATATTTTTGTTAAAACTAACGAAAATATCACGACTTAACCAACCAATTATCAAGGGCGTACAGTTGATCTATTATTAATTATAACATTGTTTGTTTCTGGAATAGTATTTACTATTTACTAATAGATCAACTGTACGCTCTTGATAATTGGTTAGGTTAAGTCGTGATATTTTCGTTAGTTTTAACAAAAATATTCTCAAAAATAAATTATATGAAAAACGGTACACAAACTGGAAAAGGTCCACTTTTTGGAGCGCATTATCACTGGAGATGAAACCTGGATCCATCACTATGAACCAGAAAGCAAACGACAAAGCATGCAATGGAAGCATCCAACATCTCCCGTTGCAACGAAGTTCAAAGCGCAGCCGTCAGCAGGTAAAGTTATGCTAACATTGTTTTGGGATACACGAGGCCCTATCCTTGAACATTATCTAGAGCGTGGAACTACAGTAACAAGTGCATCGTATTCTGACATGCTTCGGAATGAGTTAAAGCGAGCAATTCGCACAAAACGGAGGGGGAGATTGTGGGAAGGTGTTATTCTGTTACACGACAATGCGCGCCCTCATACCGTTGCACAGACTAGAAAATGCCCTCAAGAACTTAAGTTTGAAGTTCTCGACCATCCAGCCTACAGTCCAGACCTGGCACCTTCGGATTTTTACCCGTTTGGACCACTAAAAGACGCTTTGAGAGGTCAGCGATTCCAAGGCGATGATGACCTGAAGGAGGCGGTGCATGATTGGCTACACACACACAGCCAAAAACATTCTTTTGTGATGGCATTAGGAAGCTTGTAGATCGCTGGACTAAGTGTATTGAGAAACAGGGAGAGTATGTTGAGAAGTGATGTGTTTATAATCTATCAGATGTGAAAATAAAAAGTGCAGATACTTATTGAATTACCCTCGTCCTCGTGTATACACTGTACCATTGTTGAAAGAAAAGTTGTTACATCTCGCTAATAACTGCTTCGGACGCGGGAAAGGATTGTTTCAATGAAATTTAGTATCATAGAACAAATGTGAAAAAGGTGTTTTGAGGAAAACGGCATTGAAGGATTAGATTGGCCCGGAAATTCACCAGATCTGAATCCAATCGAAAATCTGGGGTCAATTTTAAGGAGACGAGTGCAAAAGAATGATATTTCGGCTAAGGAAAAGCCATAATTATAAGAAGCCTTCGTGACTGTTGGCAGAGTAATCCAGAAATTACCAACATTTGTAAATCATTGGTGGAGTCGATGGGAAGATGAGTTGAAAAGGTTTTAAAAGCAAAAGGGGGGGGGGGGGGGTCAATATATATAAATATATATATATATAAATTCTATTACATGGCAACGTAAAAAGAAGTGTCCCATCTTTTCTGGCCAGTAATATATATATATATATATATATATATATATATATATATATATATATATATATATATAAGTATAATTTTCTTTTTTTTATACCTAAAGAAATCTGCCATTTTCCTATTTTCCAACTTTCTATATTTATATAATTTATTTTTATGAGATTACATAATAATATAATGATGTTTCCATCAATAACTGCTTTGTATGAAGTTGTATAATGTCATAATACAAGCATAATTGTAGCTATCAAGCATTCTCTGCGGTATAATTATGCTAACATACTTTTGCTTTTTCCACTATTTTGTGAACGGTTGACCTTTCATTACACCAAGAAATCGTAGTCAGACGTACGTAAATACAGACTAAAATCATTTAATATGAGAGAGAGAGAGAGAGAGAGAGAGAGAGTTTGTTGTTGATTAATATATTTAAAAGCTAAGTTTGAACTATCTGTTTCAGGCTAATTTCTAAGATCCCACTTTAATTATGCCACAGTACCACTTTCAGGCCGAGTGAATGCCAATTTATTATTATTATTTGTTTTTTTTTTGTTTTGTTTTTTGAGAATTTTTTTTAATGTGAATATAAGTTCAATTACTATGATGTGAAATCTGACCCGACCCTTATATATATATATATATATATATGATAATGATTCAGTAGTGCAAAGCGTTAGAGAGAGAGAGACTTCGTTTTGTAGGTCACACTCCACGCAACGTTGTATCCCTCCTTACTCCCTTATACTCCCAAAATCCCCCATCCCCCAGGTAAAGTTTGAAAGGGGAGGGGGGTAGGTATCCCTCATTTCCCTCCCCTCATTTATTCCCCCCCCCACACACACACCCCACATTCCCCTATACTCACTCGACTACTTTCACTCGGGATTTTTTTTTTCTTTTTTATTGTGATGATGATGATGTTACTGTTATTGTACATTTATTTCATTTTTATTGTTCCTTTTATATTCTTTTGGACTATCTTCATTTTTTTTTACTTCTTCCCTCATTATTATATATATATATATATATATATATATTAATAACATCGCTTCACAAGCTCTTTGCACAGAACTTTTTTTTAATTTGTAAATAATTTATATTGAAATTTTAAATAATATATATATATATATATATGTGTGTGTGTGTGTGTGTGTGTGTGTGTGTGTGTGTGTGTGTGTGTTTGAAAAGTAGTTAAAATAAAAAAAAGTCAAAGTAAAAAGTTGATTAATAAATCTTAAAATTACATTCACTTTAATTCATAAGCCTTTGCTTTGCTATGCTTGCTTCAGCACGTTCCCCAAGGCTGTTGGCCAGCCTCTAAAGGTTACACTGTCATTCATAATATATATAATATATATATATATATATATATGTGTGTGTGTGTGTGTTGTGTGTGTGTGTGTGTGGTGATTGTTTATTTTTAATACTATGTGAACACACACACACATATATATATACATATATATATTAAAGCGAGGTTAAAGTGGACATAAATGAATACGGGAAATGATATATTGTTCATTTAAAGTGAATGAGGGAATCATTTTAGAATGTTGGCAACGTCTTCAATATGATGTATTCACATTTTTATCTCTTAAATAAATTATATTGTTTTATTGACTCGAAAATTTAAAAAAAAAAAAAAAAAATTTTGTTTACGGTTGTATAATTTTGCATTGCTTGAAGGGCATTTTGTCTGCGTTTATTCATCTCTTGAATATTTAAAGTTCTATTACTGAACGGGTAAGTAGCACGTTAGACTCTTCATTCTTTATAGTCACTCTTCCTGTTTCGTCAATAACATATTCGTTGTTTAGTTTAAAAAAAAAATATATATATATATAAATTTGGTTGAGTATTAGTGGTATTTAGTAATGAAGTAATTAATATTACTACAAATTAGAGTTACACTATTATAGCGTACGTTGTTTGTCGGTTACAATTCAATAAATGCTGTTGCAGATAATAAAAAAGCTTAAGAAGTCGCTGTATTATGACATTCTTCGTATTATATTATTATTATATATTATTATTATTTTACCACTAAATGATTTTGAATTGAGTGACCAAAAGAATTCGGTTCTTGTTAAAATCATTTTGTCTTTTGTTTTCATTTATTTCCTCATTCGTTCCTTGCACTAAAAAAAAAAAAAAAAAAAAAATTTCCTTGTCCTGATTCAAGGCTTTCCTTCTCTTCTGTTCTTCTTTTCTCTCTCTCTCTCTCTCCGCTCTCTCTCTCTCGGTAACAAGAAGTTTATTTGAGCCATTTATTCGATTTGTTTTTAATCCCGAACTGAATTAAATGTCATTATTGTCTGTTATTCGGGTCTAACCATCTCTTTGTCTGTGTGATCCTTCCGCAGTTGTTAAATTCAAAGTAGTTTGTGGCCCTCACTTCGCGCAAAACCATGCTCGAATATCCTTGCATGCATGCGTGTAATCATTTTTAGTGATCATGCACGCGTCCCCCCTTCCCTCGTCGCTTTGGTAAATAATTGTTCGTGTGATAAGTTTCTATCTCTCGTATGATTATGATTATTGTAGAGAGAGAGAGAGAGAGAGAGAGAGAGAGAGAGAGAGAGAGAGAGAGAGAGAGAGAGAGAGAGAGAGAGAGAGAGAGATATATTCCTTAACCCTTTATTTTTATATACGGTTAAACTACGAGTGCGTATATTCGAAACGTTACCAATTCGTCCCTTTCGGCGGTGAAGGGTTAAGTAAAGTGTGTGATATAGATACAAATTTTCTTCAAAACCAATTTTCTCAGTCATTTCTTTTCCAAAAGTTTTTGAAGTTATGAAGGTTTTCCTTCTCGAACCCTTAAACATTTTCCCTCCCCACCTCGATTCTCCACTTTTTACCCCATTTCCCCCACTCTTTAACCCTTTGTTATAGAAGCGACGTTATTTAACGTCATTTTCGTACTAGGTGAAAGTAATTCTCAAGTACTGATATTACAGTATATATTATACATATATGTAGGTGATTTTTTTTTTTTTTCCGAGAACCATGAAACCATGGAAGCCATTATTAAGGTTTCTCGAATAAAATTTATTTAATATAATATATATTAAATAAAGAAATATCTTGTCAAAGTAGTTTTTAGTAACGTGTACGTGTCTTGTACTTAAATATTACTCACAAGACAAATGTGCACAGCATGCATACATATGTAGTGCGTGTGTGAGATTTTCCTTTCTTATATAAAATACAATAGTTACTTGCAGTACAATCTTTGAGGTTCAGGTGATTGGGTACATACATGACTCATTGAAAGAAAAGTTTAATTTTTGAGGTCATATTTCAGATAAAAAAACTCCTCGATGTACAACAATGGATTTTCAATATTGTCATTAGGAATCCATTATGACAATTCATTATTTTATATATATATATATATATATATATATATATATATATATATATATATATATATATATATATGAAATTTTTTGAAATTAAGATAATTTTATTTCACACCTTTTGTTTTCAAATTTCTCGGAATTAGCTTCATTCTTTCTCAATTTTCTGTCGAAGTGCCACACAGTGCCACATATTTTCACTGAACTGTACAACTACTTTATTTATGACATCATGAATATATATATATATATATATATATATATATATATATATATATATATATATTAGTCGCGCTCATAAGTATTTGTACAGAGAAATAGTTCAGTTATATTCGTCCTTATCTTTTGTACCATGCAGAGGATAGTTATAAAAAGTTTATCGCTTGTTTAGAAAAATTTAACAAATATAAAAATTAGTTTAACTCCAACATAAAATGTAAAATATCAAAGAAATTGAGGAAAATAAAAAAAAAAAAGTTAAAATGCGAGTTTTCGCACATTTACTTGTAAAATTATTTAATACTGTGTGTGTGTGTGTGTGTGTGTGTGTCCACCTTTTGCTTGGATAACTTCAATGATTCGTTTTCGATATTTTCTTCGAGGTTTCTACATCTTTCAATAGAAATTTTAGTGCATTCTTCTAAAGAAAAGTGTTGCAATTCATTCAGATTCCGAGGGACAGATTCTTGCGGACATCGTTTTTCAAATCAAATTCTCGATTAAATTGAAATCTGGGGTTTGACTGGGCCACTCGAGACGTTTCAAATTCTTTTGTTGAAGCCATTTCATGGTACTCTCGCTTTTATCTTTTGAATCATTATGTTGCAGTACCCAACTCTACGACCCATTCCCAACTCCCGAACTGAAGGCAATACATTTTCTTCTTAAATTTATTGATATTTCTTCAAATTCGAGATTCCATTGATAATGACAAAATTTCCTGGACCAGAAGCACTAAAGTATCCCCAAAGAAGCAAACTATTACCACAACCATATTTAGCCGTAGGAAAGATGTTTCTTTCGTCGAATGCAGTATTTGATTTTCGCTCGTTGTTCCCAAATAATTCAATTTTGCTCTCGTCTGTCGAGAGAACTTTCTTCCAGAATGCAAATCCATCATTTTGATGATCCTTGGCGTACTTTAAATAAGCTTCTTTGTGCACTTTTCGTAGATGAGGTTTTCTTCGTGCAACTCTTCGATCTTAGGCTCAATGTTTAGCAAGTGTCACCCGCAGTCACTGGTGGATTCGCAGCAGCCATTCTTTCAATCTATCTAGCCGTACGTTCTGAAATCTTGGAAGGTTGTCCACACCTTGGTAGAGTTTTGATTGTTCCAACATTCTTCTTTATAATTGCAGCAGCCGTCATAAATAGAATTCGAAGTTCTTCTCGTATCTTCCTATAACTCTTTCCAGACTCGTGCGCAACAATGACAGATCTCTTAAGATCTGTAGACAGCTCTTTAACACGACGACCATTGCTTACTAATGGCTCGTACAGTCAGTCATCCGTCTTCCATGAAGATTGGCAGAGAAAATTCTAGAATTCAGAATTGCCAACAGCTTCTAATCAATAAACAGCCAACTGCTGATAAAAATTTTAAATTCTTCAGCCTAAGATGGACACGCAAAAAATTAAATAATTTTGTAAATAAATGTACGAAAACTTTTGCATTTTAACATTTTTTTATTTCCTTCAAATTCTTTGATTTTTATATTATATGTTGGTTTTAAACTAATTTCTTTATTTGTTAAAATTTTGCAAGCCTATATATATATATATATATATATATATATATATATATATATATATATATATATATATTATTACTCGTACTTCTCCATTTAATTTATTTTATTTAAATTTTTTTCCTTGTTTCTACACTTGACCGTTCTCCCCCATTCTCATAACCTCTCCTGAACCCCCCTTACTCCTCCTCCCCAACCCCATCCCCCTACCTATCCCTTGAACCTCACACTCTGTTTGATCCCCTTTCACTTGGTTCATTTGCCCATTTTGAATGTAAATTGCATGACACTGTGAGATCAGTGCCAACACAAGAGGTCAGCATTGGATGCGAGATGATTTCAAGGCCTATTCAGATGTGGTTTATATATATATATATATATATATATATATATATATTATATATATATATATATATGATGCAAACCCACAAGGAAAAAGAAAAATGATTCCAAGGCCTTTCGTGTATTCAGAAGTACGCCTCGTCAGGTGTTAACTTCTATATATACACAGACAGACAGAGTAACAACACATTTCTTAGGCATTAAAACAAACACTTTTATTTAAACTCTCATCAACGTGATGCAGTTTCTTCAAATGAATTCCATCAAATTCCATCATTATATATTTATCGTCCATTTAAATGAGTTTTCGTCCAAACGTCCACTTAAAATAGAAATTACTTTCGCTTAAATAAACCGCTAATTTCCCCGCCCCTAATTGTAACGGTAAAACGGGACTCATTCCCCCCTAATTCTTCGTTCCCACCGGTGGAAGTTACACGCTATAAAATGCTTTTGTCATACATTATTGTATAATTACCATACATTTTCTATATCTGCCGATCAGTTATAATTATGTGCGTAATTATTTCAGCAGTATATATATATATACACACACACACGTGTGTGTGTGTGTGTGTGTGTGTAATTCAAAACTGGTAGTTTAGTCATATTTATTTTAAAGTTATTACAATATTCATCAATAATTGATACAGTAAACTGTATTGTCACATACTCGTATAATTACATTAAAAGACCTTTTTACAGAACAGACTTTGTAACATTTATCGTCAAACCGTTATTTGTCGTCGACACAAATTTCCATAAAAATCCATCCACGAAACAAAGATTGTTACACAAATTGAACAGTTGAGCAAAAAAAAAAAAAGTGAAATTTTAACATTTATTCCGTTCAATCTTATTAGACCGACTGCTTCTGACGACTGAATTCGATGGAAATTAGGAATTTAAACTCGATTATCAGATAAGAGATAATATCTGGTACGTGAAATCTATGGGATGAAATATCTGGTGTATATACGTCGTAGTACGAACAAATGGAACTCTTGTGCGAAATCTCGTGTGTGTATATATATATATATATATATGTATATATATTGCGTCTCATAGTGTAGAAGGTTTTTGTATTATACCGGATGAGATTGTCCTCGACAGTATAGGTTGAGTCGCCCTTGTCTCACTAACACGGTCGGTTGTACAAACAGGATGGCTGTTAAACTTCTCTACGGCCTTGGTTGTTGACGCAATTTCAAATGACTTTGCAGTATTTACTCAGTGAAAGGAAAAAGGGGGGGAACCGGGTTCAATGACCGCTGTGGGACCCTCTCACTCGGCTCTTCTGTTGCTTAGATTTTTTTTATATATACTATATATATATACACACACACATTTCTGCGAGAGAGAAACAGGGAAAGGGGTTTCCTAATGGCTGACGAAGGGGAAGGAGGAGATTTGGCGGGGAAGTGGGGAAAAGGTGGATAGATGCAGGTATGCAGCCATAGTGTAGAAAAAAATTGAAATAAACGGTTGTTTGCTTTCATTGAAATTGAATGACTTGCTTGCACTGCATTAAATTTTTTAGCAGCTGATTGCGTTACTGTCATTTCATGATGATGTAGATTATTCAGTAAAAAACACTGATTTATTGAACGTGGAGTAGTAAACTCATTTATGTATTAATAAGATTAGCTCAAACACTAAAAAGTTGTTATATATATATATATATATATATATATATATATATATATATATATATATATATATGAAGAAAAGTCACACGGTCTTTGTTGATTCGGTGTGAAGCAACTAATCGAGTTGGTACAGGTTAGAACCCCCAGATATTGTTCTTGGATTGAATTGTGAAAAACTGAAAAGTAATTACTTTTTATTTTTTTTTAGTAACTATTGACAATAAAGATACCTAGAACTAACTAAACAATATATATATTTGTTTTTATGTCCACCAGTAAGGAAGCAGCTCCACTGCTATCACCAGTTGCCAGTTTTGGAGAACGTTTGATCCCATTTTGTAGGAGAAGAGTGCCACTTTTATATGTAGTTAGTGCCACGCAAAATGTCAGCATGAGAGAAGTATTCAGTGGGCATGAAGGTGGAAATTGTTTAATTCGGGTATACTTAATATATGACCATGATTATATCTTAATACATACTGTATAATCTTCTTGTGTCCTAGACACACACACACATACATATACATATATATATATATATATATATATATATATGGTGTGTGTTACTTTATGCGAGTTTGAACGATGGTTCAAGATCGACCTACGGTCGACCCCTCTGCAGCATCTCGCCTCATTTGCGGGATTTGGTGGAGGAGGAAATTGCTGTCTGACCTCCTTATATATAACTTTGGTTAGCTTCGCCCGAATTGTTCATTCTAACGAAGGTCAAGCTTTTCACTCCACCTTAGACCTACAGTTTAACGTGGAATCCGAACCACGCCCCACCGGCAGCCCAGTGTCTTAACCACTAGGCCACCCATTTATCTACCAACCACTTTATTGTGTGGAAGGATGACTAGCTGGGTTTTGCCGCGCGCCGGCTGCGTCAGCGGGTCTCGATCGCGGGCCGATAGATTCATAGTCAGCGACGCTAACCACTACACCACCGAGGCACCTATATATATATATATAGATATATATATATATATTTATGTATGTATGCACATAAATTATGCGTATTTACTTACAAAATACATAAACTGCAGAGTATATTTTCAAAAATTTGACTATAAATTTAAAAAAAAAATCATGGTTAACAATTATTAACATTTTTTTTCTTCAGCGTAATATCATGGCCGGTCAGTTACCTCTATAATAATTTTTTTTTTTTTTTTTTACCAAATATTCTTCGAATTCAAAAACAATTTGCAATATTCTTTTTTTTTTTTTTTAAATAATTTTCAAAACTTTTTTGACACCTTCAAATGCTTATCAATTACGAGTGACCGTGTAAAAATTATTTAAAAAACAGTTTGAATTCGTGTTTACGACGTAGTTTAAAAACTGAAAACCTTCAGTGATGGTTAACGTAAATTATTATTTATTCATCTGTTTTGGGGGTAAAGCCTTAATAATGATTAACTTAACCTATTACAATACTTCCTTATCGATACCTGCTAACATTCCCACAATATATATTATATATATATATTTGGCCTTTGTTTGCTCATCCAAAATCATGTGTAGCTGTACGTTTATTTATATGTATATGTTGGTAAGTGTGTATGTATGTATGTATGTATGTATGTATGTATGTTAGTAGATATGTGTATGGAACATCATTTATTAAATTATTATTGATATAAATGGGAAAGTATTTTGCTTTCAAAATCATTGACTGTGAATCTTTCTTTTATATAAGGATGATAATGTAATAAATTTTGTTTTCAGGTGTGTGTGTGTGTGTGTGTGTGTGTGTGTGTGTGTGTGTGTGTGTGTGTGTGTGTGTAGGAAACTTACTAAGGCAGTTTTCTCAATGTCCAGTTTTATCATTAAAATAAATTAGTAATTAAAATTGATAAATTTATTTACATTTTCAGAATTTCGACCCTTAATAATTCTTCTATTCTTCGTAGTTCATTTAAGGGTCGAGGTCCGCGCGTTCGATTTGCAGCAATTGGACTTAAACTTAATCATTTTAATATTAAAAAAATAATAAGACTTTTGCTTGAAGAAGAAATTTCTGGCTTTGTTTGTAGGAAAAAACAAAACAAAGAATTAGAAATGAGCTGTAAAAATGTTCGTAAATAAGTTGAAAATTTTGTTAGTTAACTATTTTATTTTTACGAAATATTTTTTACTTCTCTTTTCTTCCATTCAAAGTCGTTTTTGAGGTATGGGACGAAGGGTCACAGGCAGAGACGGTGTATTTGGGAAAGTGGATTCTGTCTAAAAGCAACTTTCACGTACGCTGGGATGAGACTGATTGTAGGGGGAGAAGGAGGGGGGGGGGGGATGGATATGGAATAATTGAGGTGGTGCAAATGGGGGGAAAAAGGATTTTTTTTTTTTTGTGTGTGTGTGTAAAACATGTAAAAACACGTTTGTCTGTACCGCATGCTCAGTTTCGTTATCTAACTAATTAATTAATTAATTAATTAATAAATACTTAAATTGCAATATATAGTTGTGAAGTGCTCATACAAAAGTGTCCCATTTGGAACTTATATATACACATGTGTATATATAAAGTTAATTTTATGTTTAAAGGAAATATTCTGTCATATTAAGTTGATACACTCGTGCACTCGCTCACCACATTCCACATTTGCAGTCATGGGCCAGCGCGCAATAAAAGGAAGTTTTGCGCCCTTCTGCGCACAGTTGCTGCGATATATTGCATTAGTTTGCAATAAACCCTTACTATGACTCACTAAAGAGTATGTTAATTTTTTATATTATTAATAATTCAGGAATAAATGAGGTAATGAACAATACATTCCTCACTATATGCCCCTATATTTACTTTGATTCTCTTGCATTGGAGAAAACATTAAACTGTTGAGAGGAGGGTAGGCAGAAAGTGAAGAAAAGGACTGATTCTCACACACACACACACACGATAATTACGTTGATTACACTAGGCAACAAATTTCAACTTTTTTTTTGTTACAGACACGTGAACTACTGATTCCTACTAAAGCGGTGATGCTGATTTCAGATCTGATATCAGAATTTCTCTATCACGTCCAGATTTTGTGTAACCGAAAACCCCTTTTTTTCTTTTTTTTTCTCACCCGCTTCTATTACGAAAGCCGTCTAAGCTACTTTTCCGTGCCACGTTTTATGTTAAGCATACTTAAATAATTAGTGAACAGGATGTCTTTCCTCCTTTATTCTGGCTTAAGACAGACAGCGGAATTCCGCTGGCGGAGTTACCACCCCTGCGCCCAACCATCCACCCAAAGCGCGTTAGTATTTTGTTGTTACTACTGAAAGGCAAATTCCTGTTCTTAAGTGAAACTTTGGTGTGTCCTCTTCCTTTGTCGCTTGTAGGATGACGAGCTCTCCTTCTGCAGGAACCAACAATAATCTCCCATCATATTTGGGTTGAAATTACCTTGGTATCTGTTTTCCATAACTGAGATCTGTTGGTGGAAGCGCTCACCATGCTCGTCACTTACAGCCCCAAGGTTGGCCGGGAAGAAGTCAAGATGAGAATGTAAAAAATGAATTTTCAAAGACATTCTGCATCCCATTATTTCATAAGATTTAAGCATGTTTTCTACGAGTTTACGGTGGTTTTCAGCTTTGTGGTTTCCAAGAAAATTTTTGACAACTTCAACGAAAGATGTCCATGCTCCTAGTTCATTCTCATTTAGGTTAGATGGAAACGATGAGTCGTGGATGACACTGCGGATCTGTGGTCCAGTGAAAACTCCAGCTTCTAGCTTAGCATCTGTCAATATTCCTTTGAATTTATCCTTTAAATATTGGAAACCACTACCTTGATGATCCATACCCTTCACGAAATTTTTCATAAGGCCAAGTTTAATGTGAAGTGGTGGAAGATGTACTTTCTGAGGGTCAATAAGTGCTGGGTGTTTCACATTGTATTTACCAACAACATGTTCAGTTCTAGATGGCCAATCATGTTTTTTGTAGTGGTTCTTGTCATCTCTGCTGTTCCATAGACACAAAAAGCACATATGCTTTGTGTAGCCCAACTGTAACCCAAGAAGTAATGATACAACTTTAAGGTCGCCACAAATATTCCATGTGTGGTCCTTATATTTGATGAGTCTTAGCAGCAGTTTCATCGATTCATAAGTCTCATTAAGGCCAGTGGCATGTGCTACAGGTATTGAAGGTTTTTCATTGCCGTTGTGCAGTAGTACAGCTTTAAGGCTAGCTTTACTAGAGTCAATGAACAGTCTCCATTCTTTTGGATCATAGCGACAGCCAATCCCTTGCATCAGATCACTGATATCGTGGCAGAAACAAACGTTTTCTTCCTGTAAGTAAAATGATGAAAACTGCAAATGGCGATGGCGAAAATGGGAAACTTTGGTGTTTGGTTGGAGAAGATTAAATTCTTGAAGTCTTGAACCAAGCAACTCTGCCTTTTCTTTTGGTAATTCCAAATCACGCACTAAGTCATTTAACTCCGCTTGACTTAACAAATGTGGGGAAATATTTGCATCTGGAACATATATGCCATCTTTCCCTGTTTCTATATCACTAGCAGAATCTTCAGATGAACTGCTGTCTGTTATCGTTGCTGGTGGAACTGGTGGTGGATTTGTTTCATCATGTGGTACTGGTTTCATTGCTGATTCGCAGTTTGGGTACGTGATCTTTGATTTGTTTTTCTTTGTGAAACCAGCAATCTTTGTCAAACAAAAATAACAATCATTGAAGTGATTTTTCGGCTCACGCCAAACCATGGGGACTGAGAACGGCATAGCTTTTCTTTTACCATTCATCCAAGCTATTAACATTGCATTGCACTGTGCACAGCAAATATGTGGTGCCCAGTCCCTCTGTTGGTCTCCTAACTTAGTCAAAATAACACTTGTAGGCAAGTTTAATCTTTGTTGTTATGTTTCTACGTTGTGGCTTAGGTGTATATTGTCCACAGACAAAGCAGAAGTTGTCTGGGTGATTTACACAAGCACGTCTATTTGATGCCATTTTGAATTACCATACAATATCTGAAAAAACGTAGAAAGTAATTATTACGATGTGCCGTAGCCCGTTACTATGTTCTTGACTCAGTGTTGCCAACTCGGGATAAATTTTATTTATCAAAATTGTTCGAATTTGTATATAGTTGGCAAAAAAAATTGCTTTAACCTTGAAAAGCAAGTTTCATATTACTGGCATTAAGCCGATTAAAACCAAAATCTGGACGTGGTAGAAAATTTTACTAAAAGTGATTTGCATTTTACACAAAATCTAGACGTGATAGAAAAAATCTAATTATAGATTTGAAATCAGCATACCGAAATTAGCTAGGAGCACCTATTTGGTCTTCTGTAACAAAATCTTTGTTGCCTAGTGTTATAGAAGAACCCACAACTGGGCCAGTTGTGCGTTGTCAAATGTATGACGATTCTTTGTATACAATATTCGTCTCTTGCCTGCAGTCTATATAAAAGGCGTATTCAGCACACAACCCTCCACCCACTTCCCCCCCCCCTACCGACTGTAGAATGGGAAGTTTGGAAACACATGATCTGACATTTAAATCGAATAGATGACAAATTACAGAGAGCAGGAGAGAGTTGTTATTACGTAATACTCCACAACCTAACAACTCGGATGGCCCAGTACGCGCCTCCATGCAACCTATATATATCAAAGCGAACACACACGCATATACCCCTCCAGTTCCCCCCCATGCACAAAACAACAAGCATGCCCTATAAAATGGGAGGGGGGGGGAATACAATACAACCCAAACCTTTATTCAATTAATGAAATCTGGTTGTGGCCCAAAACAGGAAGACCATCTTGAATACTTGCAATCAATCTCTCTCATGTAAATTCTTTTATCTTTCTGTGAAAGTTGGAAAAAGTTGAAAAAGAAATTTTACGATCTTTAAAAAAAAAAATTTGTTGGTCTTTGTTTTCATTATTATATATATATAATATATATATATAAACGTAAAGAACGACGCTTGTATAGGAGAACATTCCGCGCAAGATGAGAAGAGAGAACGAACAAATTAAAAAATGAGGTAACCACCCGGGAATCGAACCCGGGATCTTCCGCTTGCCGGTCAGATATGATAACCATTACACCAAGGGCCTCACTACGGAATTACGGCATTTGTTCGAGTGAGGCCCGTGGTGTAATGGTTATCATATCTGACCGGCAATCGGAAGATCCCGGGTTCGATTCCCGGGTGGTTACCTCATTTTTTCATTTGTTCGTTCTCTCTTCTCATCTTGCGCGGAATGTTCTCCTATACAAGCGTCGTTCTTTACGTTGTTTATACTGCGTGTTCTTTGCAGTTGAAATATATATATATATATATATATATATATATATAATAATAATAATAATGACCTAAACCTAATGTAACTGAACCTAACAATCAAAAACCGCAATCAGTCAATACAGTAATGACTGGTATGACACTCACACGTATTGACCAGTTATTACCTGTATTGACTGATTTCGGCCTTTGACTTGTGACATATACGAGTATATAAAATGTATGTACAAGGTGTTCATAAACTGTCTTTACAAATTCAATTAAATTGAATTTACAAATATATTTTATGGACACACTGTTATAATCAATGTTTTAGACAATTTTAACTACATCTTTAAGAGAAATTTGGGTGAAAGAGTTCGTTTTTACGCAGCACACCCCTCCGCCCATACACCCACTCATTCAGGGTAAGAGTAGCTCGTAGGATCATTGTAAAGTATATAGAGGGTCAACTAATTAACAAGGTCTCCGTACGTAGCTCATTACCAATAAAAGCAACAATTATGCGTTATCACAGTTCAAAGAATATTGAAATCTGTAGCCATATTTCATGCTGTTTTCGGTTTTTCTAAGACATCCAGTTATTATCAATTATTGCACGATTCTTCAGGAGCAAGATGTACCATAAGTTTGTCTTTCCTCCCCAAAGCGAGACAAATATACCTGCATCTATCACAGACACATGCATTCATATTACCTCAGACTTGCATATACAGGGCGTCCCAAAAAAATGTATACACACTTTAACAGCTGATAGCTCAATTAACGTTTCTTTCTTTCCAAGTTAAACCCATTAGAATTAATAATGGCAGTCAGACTAAGCTTTGAACAAAGGAAATTCATTCTAAAATGCTACTGGAAGTGTGAAAACGCAGTTGAAGTGCAGAGACAGTTTAGGGGGGTTTCAAACAGATCCACCAACGCGACTTATCATCACTCGAATTAGAGATAAGTTTGAAGCCGATGGAACTGTTCAGAATGTCCACAAGAAGCGTTCCGGAAGACCACGGACATCGACAAGCCCCACAAAGCAAGAAAGAGTACTGGAAACGTATCACCAAAGTCCAAGAAAATCTGTGCGGCAAGCGAGTCGTGAGGTAGGAATTTCAGAATCGTCTGTCCAACGCATTTTGAAGCGCTGTCAATGGAAAAGTTACATTCCAAGATTAGTCCATGCTATTAATGAAGATGATCCGGACTGAAGAGTGGAGTATTGCGAGTGGTACTTGGCACGATGTGGATGTGGATTGGACGAAGGGGTTTCGTAGAATACCCTCCGCGTTCACCAGACCTCACACCACTAGACTTTTTTTTATGGGGATACTTAAAAGACAAAGTCTACGCTATAAAACCTGCAACAGTCGCTGAATTGAGAGCAGCCATTGAACGAGAATGCACACAAATACCAAACGAAATGTTTCGTGATGTTTGCGATTCCATTGCTTCGCGTTATCAGCAGTGCCTGGACCGGAACGGACGTCAGTTTGAAAACAGGCGTTGACAAAACAATTAAATAATGTATGTAGATTCTATTACATTTTGAAAATGAAATGTATTTTAAAAACACTGCCTTTATAATTATTTAAAGTGTGTATACACATTTGTTTGGGACGCCCTGTATGTATATATATTATATATATATATATATATATATATATATATATATATATATATATATATATATATATCAAGACGTGCTCAATACAGCCTAATGCAAAAAATTTTACAAAAATCAGCCAACCCAATTACCCAAGCTTATTCATCAGTCCTGCCAAATGTCATCTAAACCAGGGATTCCCAAAGTGGTCTGTACAGACCCCCAGGGGTCTGTAGGAAGCTTCCAGGGGGTCTCTAAGCTTTTGGAAAAATAGTAACATTAACTATATTAACTATATTAATATTTAGGGGTCCTTGGTGGTAAAAGTTTGGGAACCCCTGATCTAAACTATGGAATTCATGGCATGAAAAAGGTGTGTGTGTAGTAAAACTCCACTTAACTTCGACATTACTAATTTTCATTGATTGTATTTTTTCTGCTTATACTTGAATTTTCATTGTATTTTATTGTTAGTTTCTGTTATTACTATTTTTCATATGAACTATTGGTCCGCCAATAAACGTTTTCATTTTCATATATACAGGATATAATTTTGTAACTCCGATCGGAGCGTGCTCTCTTTTATCTTGTTATCAGTTAATTTCTATTTTTGGTTACAGATATTAATTTGTTCTCGGTCAAATAAAAGTCACTTCGCTCCTATAGAATTGTGCCAAATGTACTGAACACTGAATCCAAGTTAGAGTAGGTAGTGGTAGTTACGGAGTTACAGGCTAACAAAGACCCTAAGATCCATTCTAGGCTAGCCCAAGAAGGAAGTAGAAAAGTTAGAAAGAGCAATGAAAAAGAGAGTCCTGAAAACTTTTACCGTGCTTACACTTATAGACATGTAAAGCTTTCAGACAGGAATAGCAGTAATATTAAAGTATAAGGTTAGACTATGCTAAGTTAGCTTAGCTTTGGCAACGCCGAAGTAGGAGGTATTTGAAGCCGTGTATATACATTATACATATATATGATACGGATAAATAGTTTATATAATATATATATATATATATATATATATAATATATATATATATATATAAAAGTGTCAATCTCCCATACAAATGTTTGCTCCTCCCACAATTTTTTCTATGCTTACTATATATATGTATATATATATATATATATGTGTGTATATATATATATATGTATATATATATGAATATGTATGTATGTATGTTTATTTTTGTAACCTATATATTGCCTTGATCTGTCCTTTCACTCCAGTGTTCCTGAGGATGTCATTAGACGAAAGCGCTTGAGCACCCTTTGTGTTTCTTTTTCCTTCGTGGTTTTATTCATCATAATATATATGAATATATCACGAAAGCGCTCGGACTTTGTGTTTCCTTTTCCTTGTGGTTGTTTGCTTATATATATATATATATATATATATATAATATATATATATATATATACTTAACGTCAATTAAGAAAACGCCCATAACAAAAGTTTGACGGCATACCTAATCTAGCCTATTAGGGAAAGTAGTAAGTATCATAAAATAATCACGCAGATACGACAGTTTTCCTCTTTTCCTCTCTGAACTTTCTATTGAATATCTTCTTACTTTATTTGAATGAAAGAAAGTTTTTGCCTCTTAAAAAGGAACTTAAATTTAAGCGAAAAGACATTCCTCATATATATATATATATATATATATATATATATATATATATATATATATATATATATAATCTCTCTCTCCTCTCTCTCATGAGGGTATACGTGGGTATCATACACACGTTGCCGTTCTGTGTGGCATGGCAGTTTTTTATCTGGTGTTCTTTTCGGGGTGTGGAGGGCGAAAGTTGAAAGAGAAGCATGGGGGTGCGATTTGCTTTCTGAAAGAATTCGGGTTGGATGAGCCAGTCGGAGAGGCGGTCTTGTTAACTGGAACAGACAGACCGACGGATAGGTAGACAGAGAGACACAGAGGGTCATTCGACGAACGGATCTCGATCTGCGACGCAACTAGACTTTCTCTTTTAAGGATCTCTCTCTCTCTCTCTCTCTCTCTCTCTCTCTCTCTCTCTAACTCGCAACAATGGTTGGAAGTTGGATTTGAAATGGTTTAGGACTAGTGTGTGTGGGAATTACTTTACGTATAAGATCTGTGACACATGGAACAGGTTACATTCGGAAGTTGTGAACAGTTCCTCTGTGGATCAGTTCAAGAAAAGGGTAGACGAAATCTTGCACACTATTTGAGTGTGTAAAGACATTTAGGACCTCAGTCTGCGGAAATTTCTTTTCCGATAAAATAGTTAATATCTGGAACCAACTTCCCTCAGAGGTTGTTTCCAGTCAGTGTAAATCTGTTTAAAAATAGGCTAGACAAAGTACTGAACACACTCATAGTTTAAGATTAAAACCTCAGAAAACTCTGCAGGAGTTCGCTTGCTCGGTGTCTCTGTGAGCAAGCTAAATATAGAGCTATTTATATATTCTCCACTTTCCTGTAAAATTTCCTTGGCTACTTTTCCAGGGTCAAGGTATTTTCTTCAACCTTTTTCCGTACCTGCCTCTGGCAGGGAGGGAGCGGAGGGTGGGGAGAGAGCCTTCTACTTTTCTGTCCAGTTTTCTACTACTGCTAGGATAGTTGAAAGAAAAATAAACTTTCACAAAATTTTCCCTGGCACCCATTGCCATTGGTACCTCCTCGGTATGGGCCGCAAGGCCTTTTGAGGTACTTCTTTTCCTTGTAACTCCTTGTAACTCTCTCATATATATAATACTAATTATTTTTCTACATTTTCTTTCCTCATATTTACCGTCAATCCATTTCCACGGATGTCAGTTATTCCTTGTAGAAATTAAAAAACAAAAACTCAAGGACATGGAGGTCATTGAGGGTATGGAGGACGCGATGATGAAATAACGATTTTCAAAAAACAAATAAAAAATTCCTTTAAGAAATGGCACTCGAGATTTAATAATTCGTTTAAAAACAGGGTTTAATATTTATTTGGTCTTCTCTAAATTCTGATTGGTGGTAGACTTTATTATAAGGGTATATAAATAAATGGGGTGCGCGAAACACGTGCTGGCACCCATTTCTTTCTTTCCCAAATTAACTTGTAGTGAATCTTTTTTTTTTTGTTAGACTGTGCATCCTCTTCTTTGTCTGTCTGTTTGTTTATCCTTGTCTGTTGATTCCTCTGTCTACCAATCCATTTATCTATCAGTCAACCTGTTTAATTACCCATTTATCTTCCTTCCCCTTCTTACTCCCTCCTTTCTTCACTATCCTCAGAATGTCCGCTTCTTTTAAGAAAAAGGCTCCCTAAGAAGTAAATGATTTCAATCTTGAAGTCAAGGAGAAAATATTGAAGTATATATACACACTTTGTGTGTATATATATATATATATATATATATATATATATATATATATATATATATATATATATATATATATATATATATATATAATATACACACACACACACACAAAGTTCTGTTATTGCTCTTACCAGATTTGACCAGGTGTTAAGAATGCGAAAATGTTTGAAGTCTTTGAAATGTTGGAAGTGTTTGAAGCCCAGAAAAAGATAATAGATATAAAATAAAGGTTACCATTTTTAACTTCTGATTCGATGATGATTTATGATGAAGTAACGTCTTTCATATATTCGTGTTTATGCATACCTTCGTTGCATGAATGAAACAACCCGACAAGTATACCCATATACAGATGGGGGCGATGCCCCGCTTGTTTACATCGAACGATGACACTCGTATCATAAATGTATAAATATTTGTTGGGTACTCGGGCATGCCCCACTAAAGCGATAAATTGTCCGTTGGTATGAAATAAAACGCAGTTCAAGGATAAATTTTTAAACTAATTAGCGCCACCAGACCTCGGCATTGAGAAGAATGAAATTCAATGGAGTACGCCATGCCATGCAAGACTGTCAGTAGTCACAAAAAAAAAAGTACTTTTCTTCGTTCTTGAACGAGGTAAAAGAACAAAGTAACCGCGTAATTGGCAGTATTTTTCTGACAACAACCTTCAACTTTCTCTTATACTAATCCGCATACCTCAATACCCGTAGTAAGGAACAAATCGCCAGAACTGCTTCGGGGGGAAAGGAATGACACAGGATAGCATACTTCATAGCTATTAGCTAGATATTATTATTATTAATTAATTAACTATATATATAGCTATTATTAGTTATATATTGCTATTAGCTATAGCTATATATTGTAATACATTGCGTATAACGCCTTTGTATAAGTACTTTCTATAAATATTAAATACAGAAAGCTTAAGTCATACTTTTCACAGAAAACTTTTAGAATTCACAGTTAAGAAATCTATTTCAACTTTATTTTAAGTATTTATGAATCATTCGTTAACTTATGGACTTAATTCTTTAAGGACGACTGGTATAAATTGGTAACGTTTCAAATACACGCATACATAACTTAACACCACAAAAAATTTACGTCGTTAAAGGGTTAATGCGTACATAGAGTGATTTATGGATAGTAGTAATGTATATACACATCATATTGATTCAATTCATCTATTAATACTTTTCTATTCTAGCATCATTGGCTAGGATATATTTTTTTAAATTTTTCGCTAATTGTAGTTATTGGTATTACTAATAATAATAACAGTAATCAATAAGGAGAACCAGATACTGGT
The DNA here is from genome assembly GCA_023014485.1 of Bathynomus jamesi. Classification (NCBI taxonomy): domain Eukaryota; kingdom Metazoa; phylum Arthropoda; class Malacostraca; order Isopoda; family Cirolanidae; genus Bathynomus; species Bathynomus jamesi. Next base: position 155,574 of record JAJOZX010007520.1, read on the forward strand.
ACAGAGCGCTCTGACCGGACGAAAGGGGACCACTGCGCTAATTTCTGTTATTATTATTATTATTATTATTATTATTATTATTACCAGCATCATCGGATATGAACCCCCGACCTCAGAGTCTTCACTTCGCTTATAGGGAGACAGTGTTACGAACTCGGCTACAGACGCTGGCCTACCAATAGTATCGTCAGAAATATCCTACAGTATTTGCGTATAAAGATATTACCAAAAGTTAATAGCTATTTTGTCGAGAACACTGTTAGTGAGGGCTCTTCAACTCCCGACAGCCCTGGCTGTTCGGGAAACGGGTCGTGCTAGGGGGCGGTCAGAATAGGGAAGGCTCCCTCCCTGCAATGCTTTTTAATGCTAGGTCAATTAGGAACAAGTTTTGCGAGCTACGGGCGCTCTTAGCATCAGAATACCAGGATATCGTTGCTATCACCGAGTCCTGGATTCATACTGATCGTAGGGACTACGTTGGGGAGTTCGAAATTCCCGGGTATAGAATGTTTCGCAAAGACCGCACCGTGGGGAGGGGGGTGGGGTACTAATATACGTCAGAGACACGTTGAGTCCGGTTGACTGCCAGTTCCGGTCGGAACGGGAGCTGCTTGGCGTCGATCTGAACGTGGGAGGGACGAACTATAGGTTAATCTTGGTGTACAGACCTCCGCATCTCCTCCTCGAGGAGGATACAGCCCTGTACACCGAACTCAGTAGCCTGCTAGGGGATAGGGTGTGTGTAGTTTTAGGAGACTTCAACTGTCGCGGCATAAAGTGGGAAAACAGAACTGCCGATGCTGAAGGGAGGAGGCTAGTTGACTTTGCTGATGAGAACTTCCTCACTCAGTGGGTCAACGAGCCTACACGAGGCGAAAGCGTTCTAGACTTAGTGTTCACGACCGAAGACAACCTCGTCACTGGCCTCACCGTTGACGAATCGTTGGGCGGGAGTGATCACAGTCTTATTAGGTTCCGTGTGTGCGTCCCTCGGGTGAAGCGTAGTAACTCGAGAGGCAGTAAGCTCGATCTCCGGCGGGCGAACTTTGTTAGCCTCAGGGATAGCGTAGGAGATATGGGGTTAGAGGTCGGCGGCGATGTTGAGGGAGTGTGGAGTGCATTCCGGGACGAGTTTATGGTGCTGCAGTCTGCTGCCATACCCTCAAAACCGGTCACCCCTGCTTCAACGCAGCCTAAGTGGTTCAATCGTGACATCGCTTCGGCTATCCGAAATAGGAAAGTAGCGTATAGGAGGGCGAAGGCCAATCGTTCCCATGAGAACACTTTAGCGTATGTCCGCCTGTGTAGGGAAGTGAAGGCGAAGGTTAGGCTAGCGAAACGTAACGAAGAACTACGGGTGGCAAGCCTCTGCAAGGGGAACCCTAAGGAGTTCTTCAGTTATGTTAATAGTAGAAAGCCCATTAGAAGCATGATAGGTCCGTTAAAGGACGGAAGCGGCGTTCTGCGGACCTCGGACGCGGACATCGCCAATGTGCTTAATGAGTACTTTGCGGGAGTGTTCACCAGGGAGGACACCCGCATCATCCCCAAGCCAGGTATGAGGCAGGAAGGTGCTGGCCTGGATAATGTTCGATGTACCGCGACAGTCGTTGCCGAGAGAATAGACAAACTGAGCGCGTTTAAGGCTCCTGGGCCAGACCAGTTTCTCCCCAGAGTGTTGCGGGAGGTGCGCGACCAGGTGGCTCCCCACCTGGCTACAGTCTTCAACAAATCGTTGGAGACGGGTCAGGTGCCTGGTGACTGGAGGGAAGCCAACGTGACCCCTATCTTTAAGAAAGGGATCACGAAAGTCCAGGGAACTATCGTCCCATTAGTCTCACTTCAGTTGTAGGTAAATTATTAGAGGGGATAATAGCGGATAGGATCGTTGACCATTTGGATTCCTACAAGCTGCTTGGGGACTCCCAACATGGGTTTAGACGGCATAGGTCGTGTCTCACCAACTTGCTCGAGTTTTTCCACGTCATGTTGGGTGAGTACGATAAGAGTAGGGCGATTGATATACTTTATCTCGACTTTCAGAAAGCCTTTGATAAGGTACCTCACCGCCGGCTAATGGCGAAAGTGCGCGCGCTGGGTATCGGTGGGGAAATAGGTAGGTGGATTGAAAACTGGCTGAAGAATAGGCGGCAGAGGGTTGTAATTAAAGGTGCTAGTTCGGGTTGGGCCTCGGTCACTAGTGGGGTTCCTCAGGGTTCCGTTTTGGGGCCGCTGTTGTTTATCATTTACATAAATGATATCGACGGTGGCATCGTCAGTCGGATCGCCAAATTCGCTTATGACACCAAGCTTGGGGCCAATGTTGGGACACCCGAAGCGATCGAGGAACTGCGTGCGGACGTAGGTAGGATAGGAGAGTGGTCCGAAAAATGGCAAATGCCGTTTAACTTGGGTAAATGCAAAGTGATGCACATTGGCTACGCCAATCCCAAGTCGGACTACTCGATGTTGGGTAGTAATATCGAGGTGACTGATTTAGAAAAGGACTTGGGTGTGCTAATTAGCAGCGACCTTAAGTTTACGAAACAGTGCGTAGAGGTGGAAAAGAACCCAGAAACTATTGGGTTATACCAGGAGGCAATTTCAGTTTCGGAACAAGGAGATTGTGCTCTCACTGTACAATTCCCTTGTTCGGCCGCACCTGGAGTATGCTGTGCAGTTCTGGTCGCCCACCCTCAGGAAAGATATTGAGAGGCTGGAGCGAGTGCAGGCGAGGGCCACAAAGTTAATCCCTTCCGTTAGGCATATGGGCTACAATCGACGGTTACGCGCCCTGAACTTGTTTTCGCTTGAAACTCGGAGGCTGCGCAGTCAACTGATCGAAGTTTTCAAGCTCTTACGCGGGTTCAACGATGTCGATTTTAGAAGCATGTTTAGTTTAAATGATAACCCAACTCGCAACAATGGTTGGAAGTTGGATTTGAAACGGTTTAGGACTAGTGTGTGTGGGAATTACTTTACGTATAAGATCTGTGACACATGGAACAGGTTACCTTCGGAAGTTGTGAACAGTTCCTCTGTGGATCAGTTCAAGAAAAGGGTAGACGAAATCTTGCACACTATTTGAGTGTGTAAAGACATTTAGGACCTCAGTCTGCGGAAATTTCTTTTCCTATAAAATAGTTAATATCTGGAACCAACTTCCCTCAGAGGTTGTTTCCAGTCAAAGTGTAAATCTGTTTAAAAATAGGCTAGACAAAGTACTGAACACACTCATAGTTTAAGATTAAAACCTCAGAAAACTCTGCAGGAGTTCGCTTGCTCGGTGTCTCTGTGAGCAAGCTAAATATAGAGCTATTTATATATTCTCCACTTTCCTGTAAAATTTCCTTGGCTACTTTTCCAGGGTCAAGGTATTTTCTTCAACCTTTTTCCGTACCTGCCTCTGGCAGGGAGGGAGCGGAGGGTGGGGAGAGAGCCTTCTACTTTTCTATCCAGTTTTCTACTACTGCTAGGATAGTTGAAAGAAAAATAAACTTTTACAAAATTTCCCTGGCACCCGTTGCTATTGGTACCTCCTCGGTATGGGCCGCAAGGCCTTTTGAGGTACTTCTTTTCCTTGTAACTTCTTGTAACTCTCTCTCTCTCTCTCTCTCTCTCTCTCTCCTCTCTCTCTCTCTATATATATATTATATATATATATATATTATTATATATATATATAGTGACGAAATATCAATTTTCAATCCTCTATTGTCTTTCATCGAGCGAAAAACGGAGCTAAATGTTTTTATACCAGTGGGATTGTAGACGAAAGGGGGAGTATTTTTGACAAAGCCCTTTGTTTTCTTATACATACAGCATATAATTATAAATATATTTTAAACAAATGGAATACACACACACACACACACACATATAATATATATATATATATATATATATTTTTTATATATATATATTATGTGTGTGTGTGTGTGTGTGTGCGCGTGCGTGCGTCACAAATTAAAAATAAATGATATCCACCGATAATACAGTATTCGGTTTAAACCTTTGAGATGTATCCTACTTGTATCTGCTCTTACTTTATGTTTAAAGGTAACCTATAAAACTTACCTTGGATTCCATTACTATACATATACAAAAGCCTACACACTATTATTGTCACTGTTAATATACTAAAATACACCCACACACACACTAATATATATATATATATATATACACGCACCTTTGGTTAGCTTCCGCCAGAATTGTTAATTCTGACGAAGGTCAAGCTTTTCACTCCGCCTTAGACCTACAGTTTAACGTGGAATCCGAACCACGCCCCACCAGCAGCCCAGCGTCTTAACCACTAGGCCACCCAGGGTACCCATTTATCTACCAACCACTTTATTATGTGGAAGGATGAACAGCCCTGGTTTTGCTGCGCACTGGCTGCCGTCATCGGGTCTCGAACCAGGGGCTGATGGATTCGTAGTCAGCGACGCTAACCACTACACCACCGAGGCGCATATATATATATATATATATATATATATATATATATATATATATATATATATATATATATATATATATTTGCAGCTTTTTGTCGAGCCTCCAACGTATGAAGTGAAAGTAATTGCCTAGTCAGAGGTCAGTAAACCGCGTTACACACATACTAATATATATATGGGGGTGAATTTCACACTTAAACACGTGAAATGATTGAATGATGGAAACCTACAAGAAAAAAGAAAAAATTATTCTAAGGTATTTTGTGTATTCAGCAATACACCTCGTCAGGGAATCATTTAACCTTTTTCCTTGTGGATTTGCATCATATACATATATATAAAGGTCAGTAATTTATGTTAAAGCTTTTTTGTTAAGATTAATTGGAGTAGCATGTGCTAAAAATTATTAAATTACGACGTGGTATATATATATATATATATATATGAGCAAATCGCTCCGGCAAGGGTTCAAACTCACCATCTTTTGAGTAGAAGGTGAGGGTATTTACCGCTATTCTAATGATGTCGTAGTGTAGTGGCTACAGCCCTCACTTTATATTCAAAAGATGGTGGGTTCGAGCCCTGTTCGGGTTATTTTTTTCATGATGAATTTAACGCATGATATTCCATATATATATATATATATATATATATATATATATAATTTATATATATATATATATATATGACCGTACGGGCCTATATGGCTAATTGGGGCAGATAATTATGAAAATGCGGTAAAATATGTTTGCGAGAGGAGAGATCTTTAAAAGAATACGTACCTAAAATTCTATTTCAAATTTATTTTCTATTTCAAATTTATTTTTACTGCAATAGAGATGTTGCAAACAAAGTTCGTTCAAGTAAGCGATATGGACTGGATTGGTGATTCCCTTTGGTAAACGGGGAAATGGAGAAAAACGTCTAATTCTCAAAAGCAGATTCCAAATGCGGAAGAAACATTATTTTTCATACTGTTAAAAATGCATCTTTTTCGTCATAATATACAGTATGTATTGTATGTTTACGCTCGTGATACGTTATTTCAAGTTTCATCCTTAAATTTATTTCATTTATTTGTTGCAAGTTATGTTCATCACTCACGTTTATCATACCTTTAAGTTGCATAATGTCAGATTCTTTACTCGTGGACGACTTCATGCGAGTGATAATAGAACAGCCTATTAAAATCCGGCCAGGCGCATACGGATTACGGTAGCCATGTTTTTTAAACCTTCCTGAAGGGCCATCTACAGAGTGTGTGTGTGTGTGTGTGTGTGTGTGTGTGTGTGTGTGTAAACGGTTGACAAAAGTAAATAGACACCACGATGATTGTCCTCAAGAGCAAATGTCAAAGCTCATCAATGGAATGCCAGAACGTGTGTGAGCTTCACATAACACTATTCTAAATACTTCTACTGATTCAATAAATCTTTTATTATTACTGAATTTTATTATCTAATCAAAAACTATGGAAAAGTTGAAGCGTCTATTGTTTTTATGTAAACCCTCTATATATATATAAGATGTTTCACTCTTCATAATTCCATTTAAACCGTGAATGCATCGATGATTTTATATATATATATATATATATATTTTTTTTTGCACCATGTGCTCGACATGCCTATCATTAGAAAACTTAAATAGCATGATTTCCTGCCATCTGTCTCGTGTTGGATGTCAATCAGAACCCCCATCCACCCCCCCCCCTCAAAAATAAAATGTTCACTTTCAATATGAAATCATTCACTTTCCTCTTTTGCATGCAAAATTTTATAAAACGTGCATGCATGCATATATATAATATAATATTATATATATATATATATATATATATATATATATATATATATACCTATGTATATAGTTAATAAGGTAGAATTTGGATGAAAGTTTATTATTTGCTTTAAAGAAAGTGAGAAGAAATAAATATATATATTATATATATATTATATATATTTATATATGTATATATATATAGTGTTTTTTTTTAAAGAAAGGAACGGACGCATTTTTACTTTCTTTTTATTTAATTAATAATTAATTAATTAGTAATTAATATTATAAATTTTTTTTTTACTGCATTACTTATTATTATTGTTTGCAAAATAATTGGTTGAAGAAAATAATTATTAATGCGCATATATATTTGAGGAAAAATTGCATTTATTCATGCAATTTTTAAATGCATTTTTTTCAACTTGGATGAAACTCTTGTCACATACAAACAACTTGCGATTAATTAAGTAATAAACAATGGGGCTCTTCGCATCCAAAATATTTTTTTTCTCAGAATATATTTTATTTATCTATCTATCTATTTATTTATTTATTTATTTATTTATTTTTCCGAGATGTCTGCTTCAAAAAATATATTTTATCTTCACAGACCGAAGCCAAGTCGTGTAATGGTTGGAAAGGTACTGACGCGATTAAATGATACCGGTAGTTGTTTTGATCAGACCTCGTAGTGGACGTCCTCGTTCCTCTACTGGCGAAGATAGTTCCGTAGCTGTTCTCGCTAAATATCGAAGGAGGCCCCGACTATCATTACGAAAAACTGCCCAGGAAGCGGGAGCCAGTCGTATTTCTGCGTACAGAATTTTGAAACGACGTAGGTTTCACCCATACGAACTTAAGGAACTGCGTGGGGTTGACACCGATCGCGGGTATCACGGCGGGCCTTCGGAAGAAGAAGAAGAAGAAGAACAACAACAACAACAACAACTCGCGCGGCTCTCCGATATTTCATTCAGTGACGAGGCATGTTTTCACTTAATTAAACGGCACCGTCAATCGCCATGATTTCCGATATTGGAGCGATGATAATCCACAGTGGACTGATGATCCACGTACTGAGGTCGATCTTGGGGGTTTTGGATTACCGTGACACGTACTTAGTAATGCTAGAAGGAGTCTTACAAACTTACCTGGATGAAATGTCTCCGTAAGCCCGAATGAACGTTTGGTTTCCGCGAGGCGGGGGTTCCACCCCATTACGCACGAACTGTTCGAGCGTGGTTGAATGATAATTTGCATCGGAGGTAGATTGAACGCCGCGGTCCGATGGACCGTCTTCCCAGGTGTCCAGGTTTATCCTCGCTGGACTTCTTTCTCTGGAGAGATTTAAAGCCAGTTGTTTACCAGACAAGACACGAACTATTTAACAGTTAAAATATGATACAACATACAACAAGCACGTAACAATATGAATGAGGATGTCCTACGTAACATTCAGTGTAGCTTACGTGATCGAATTAATATGTCAACACCTGAATGACATCCAATTTGAATATTTATTGTCTTCATAACAAACAAAAAATATCCTGTGGTGATGGACTTTTGTTACACCATATATATATATATATATATATATATATAAAACCTTTGGTTAGCTTCTGCCCGAATTGTTTATTCTGACGAAGGTCAAGCTTTTCACTCCACCTTAGTCCTACAGTTTAACGTGAAATTCGAACCACGCCCCACCCGCAGCCCAGCGTCTTAACCACTAGGTCACCCAGGGTATGTGTGTGTGTGTGTGTGTGTGTGTGTGTGTGTGTGTGTGTGTGTGTGTGTGGTGTATATATATATATATATATATATATATATATATATATATATATATATATATATATATACTGTGTGTATATATATATATATACACAGTGCGTTCGAAAAGTCTCTCCGCAGTGCTATGTTAAAGGCATAGGAAATTGAAAAACTACAATGTTTTCATTGAACCATGATTTAGTGATTTTATTACATAACCTTTTGATTTTACACCATGTGTTGAAAGTGTTTTCCGCCATTTTGCAGGCACAGAGCAACTCGTCTACACTTGTTGTCAAACACTTTTTTTTAAAGTGCTGGTTGACTGCAGAGAGACTTTTCGAACGCACTGTGTATATATATATATATTTCAACTGCAAACAACACACGGTATAATTAACGTAAAGAACGACGCTTGTATAGAAGAACGTTCCACGCAAGATGAGGAGGGAGAACGAACAAATGAAAAAATGAGGTAACCACCCGGGAATCAAACCCGGGATCTTCCGATTGTCGATCAGATATGATAACCACTACACCATGGGCCTCAATCAATCAGAAGTCGTAATTCTCCTACATACGCGCAGAAATCATTGCCCTGAGGGGGCACCTCCCGCATGCCGCACATATATACATTTCAACTGCAAACAAAACACAGTATAATTAACGTAAAGAACGACGCTTGTATAGACATTTTTTCATTTGTTCATTCCCCCTCCTCATCTTGCGCGGAACGTTCTTCTATACAAGCGTCGTTCTTTACGTTAATTATATATATATATATATATATATATATATACATATATATATATATATATATATATATATATATTAAATGCGTGCGTGTGTGAAGGGGACAATTATAACCAACAAAAAGCTATGTTGCACATACTCGTAATTAGAGAATTAGAGAAGGAACCAGTGATCTCAATGAAACGCTTTACGTCAATGTTCTTTCTTTGGTGTTAATTTATGGTGACCGACGAATGGGAATGATCTCATTGATTTAAAAGGAAAAGAGGTGTGCGTGCGTGTGTGTTCTCCTTCAACGAATAGACTCTTTAACCCCTAGTCTTTAATCACTCGTTAAATTCGAAGCACGTGTATATATATGTATATATATATATATATATATATATAACTTTTTTTTTAAGACGGCTTCAATTACAACACACGACACAGTGAGGCCAAGTTTTTGAGGAAATGTAAGATGGTTAGAAGTGGCACTTAAATTTTTTAATTTTCCAACACTAAGTTCGAATAAAGATTAGAATTAAAATTGATTTAAAATCTCTCTCTCTCTCTCTCTCTCTCTCTCTCTCTCTCTCTCTCTCTCTCTCTCTCTCTCTCTCTCTCTCTCTCTCTCTCTCTCTCTCTCTCTCTCTCTCTCGAAAGTGCGCGCGCTGGGTATCGGTGGGGAAATAGGTAGTGGATTGAAAACTGGCTAAGGAATAGGCGGCAGAGGGTGGTAATTAAAGGGGCTAGTTCGGGTTGGGCCTCGGTCACTAGTGGGTTCCTCAGGTTCCGTTTTGGGGCCACTGTTGTTTACCATTTACATAAATGATATCGACGGTGGCATCGTCAGTCGGATCGCCAAATTCGCTGATGACACCAAGCTTGGGGCCAATGTTGGGACGCCCGAAGCGATCGAGGAACTGCGTGCGGACCTAGGTAGGATAGGAGAGTGGTCCGAAAAATGGCAAATGCCGTTTAACTTGGGTAAATGCAAAGTGATGCACATTGGCTACGCCAATCCCAAGTCGGACTACTCGATGTTGGGCAGTAATATCGAGGTGACTGATTTAGAAAAGGACTTGGGTGTGCTAATTAGCAGCGACCTTAAGTTTACGAAACAGTGTGTAGAGATGGAAAGAAAGCCCAGAAACTATTGGGTTATATCAGGAGGCAATTTCAGTTTCGGAATAAGGAGATTGTGCTCTCACTGTACAATTCCCTTGTTCGGCCGTACCTGGAGTATGCTGTGCAGTTCTGGTCGCCCACCCTCAGGAAAGATATTGAGAGGCTGGAGCGAGTGCAGGCGAGGGCCACAAAGTTGATCCCTTCCGTTAGGCATATGGGCTACAATCGACGGTTACGCGCCCTGAACTTGTTTTCGCTTGAAACTCGGAGGCTGCGCGGTCAACTGATCGAGGTTTTCAAGCTCTTACGAGGGTTCAACGATGTCGATTTTAGAAGTATGTTTAGTTTAAATGATAACCCAACTCGCAACAATGGTTGGAAGTTGGATTTGAAACGGTTTAGGACTAGTGTGTGTGGGAATTACGTTACGTATAAGATCTGTGACACATGGAACAGGTTACCTTCGGAAGTTGTGAACAGTTCCTCTGTGGATCAGTTCAAGAAAAGGTTAGACGAAATCTTGCACACTATTTGAGTGTGTAAAGACATTTAGGACCTCAGTCTGCGGAAATTTCTTTTCCTGTAAAATAGTTGATATCTGGAACCAACTTCCCTCAGAGGATGTTTCCAGTCAAAGTGTAAATCTGTTTAAAAATAGGCTAGACAAAGTACAGAACACACTCATAGTTTAAGATTAAAACCTCAGGAAACTCTGCAGGAGTTCGCTTGCTCGGTGTCTCTGTGAGCAAGCTAAATATAGAGCTATTTATATATTCTCCACTTTCCTGTAAAATTTCCTTGGCTACTTTTCCAGGGTCAAGGTATTTTCTTCAACCTTTTTCCGTACCTGCCTCTGGCAGGGGGAGCGGAGGGTGGGGAGAGCCTTCTACTTTTCTATCCAGTTTTCTACTACTGCTAGCATAGTTTGAAAGACAAAATTTTCCCTGGCACCCGTTGCCATTGGTACCTCCTCGGTATGGGCCGCAAGGCCTTTTGAGGTACTTCTTTTCCTTGTAACTCCTTGTAACTCTCTCTCTCTCTCTCTCTCTCTCTCTCTCTCTCTCTCTCTCTCTCTCTCTCTCTCTCTCTCTCTCTCTCTATATATATATATATATATATAATTTTAAAATATTCTCAGCATTAACTCTCATAAAAACAAAGTAGTATAATAAATACTTTTGTGCATTAGTTGCAGGAACACATTTTAAATACAAAACAGTATTCGACATTGATGTAACTCTTTCCTCAGTCTTAATCTGAATTAAGTTGAATAATTCTTATCAATTTGAGAAGAAAAAAGCAGCTTTTGCATTTTTATCTTTGCCTTTGAAATACGTCATTGATAGCTATTCAAGGACTTACTTGGCCTGGTTTCCAAAGCCGATAGCCTTCGTGCATCCTAAACCTGATTGAGGAAGAATGTGTCTGTGTATATATATACTGTATAATATATATATATATATATATATATATATTATATTATATATATATATACACACGTTTGTCTACGTGTGTGTGTATTATATACAGTATGTTGGGATGTGTTCTCGATTTGTTTTATATATATATATATATATATATATATTATATATATATATATATATATATTGGAAGGAAGTTTGTGTGCGCGTATCTTTAAATTCGCACTTACATGTATACTCCAGTGTATTTAGTGTATTATTTCGGGCAAATTTTGGAATTGTATGGGGGGGTGTGCGCGCAAAATTGTTTTAAACGTGTGTAAATGTTTAGGAATATTTTTTTTTAGAAGTATAATAAAGTTTGAATATTTTACACCTTTTCTGACGCGTATACATGGATATACTTAAGAATTATCTACTTGTTGTAATATATATATATATAATGTTAGGTTTGCCCTGATAGTTTAGTGCATAAATATGGTTGTGCAGGGCTAATCTTACTGTTAATCGTTGATTTTTAAAGTTTAAATTGTTTATTTATATATATATATATAAAATTTTCGCGCGCATGTGTGTGTTCTAAAATAAATAAATGTATAGGATACGTTTTGATAATTCTGTGAATGTTCATAATAATGACAATGGTGCCTGCACGTTGTAGCTAAATAACGTGCTTTTTAATTCTTTGAATTTGAGCGTAGGAAAAGTGTCATAGAATATAATTTGCATCTTGTAGAGGATTGCGTATGTGAAGTTTTTTCTGCTCCCGTTAAACATTTGCTGAAGATTCAAATACATACATACGTACATAAACAATTATTTTAATGCGTACGTATTGAAGCGCATAATCCGTAAGTGTTGCCAAGTTTAGAATACGAAATACGTAACATTCGCGTTTCTTATTGTTTATGGGGATACTGCCACCCCGGATCTCCTAAGAATAAGATTAAAAAGTGACACCCGTATTCCCAAAACATTATGTTGGTGTACTTTATATATATATATATATATATATATATATATATATGTGTGTGTGTGTGTGTGTGTGTATGTGTATGTATGTATAAAATGGTTTTAAGCTATTTTCTTTCTACTTAAAATACAAAGAATTAAAGAATACCGGTATTAGTTATTCGTGGATAATTTTTCACGTTGAATTAAAGTCTCCGAATGGAAAATTCTTTGCCGCTTATTTTCATTTCTAATTATGCTTTCGGGTTTCTTATATGAATTAGATTAATCATTGATTACAGTTATTAATTGTAAAACTATACATTATATATAGAAGAATATCTCAAAATTCGTCGTTTCGAATTTCGTCGTCAATCTTTTACTAGCTATAGTTTCGCAATCCGTCGTCCATATTTGCAGATTCATCGTTTTTTTTTAAAAATGTGAGAAAAAACGATCGAAATTGACGAAATTCAACTGTTTACCAACGTTTAATGTATTATATTTTGCCGAAAAACGAGTAGAATTTGATTAATTAATCTGTTTAATAACATAATAGAGTAAAATGTTTTCTCATTGAAACATGTTATAATCCACCTCGAATTTCGTCCTTTCGTATTTCGTCATGTTATTCATGTGTGTGTGTGTGTGTGTGTGTGTGTGTGTGTGTGTGTGGTGTGTGTGTGTGTACAGTACACTTGTATAAAAAAAGAAGAAATTTTGTTTTATCTTAATCTCGTAAGAGTATTTTATAGGTGAAAAGAAAAGTTGTCCTCTTTTAATTGAGAAGAAAATATAATAAAATAGTTGACACTTATTCGTTCTTCTAAATCAACTGTTGAACCGTTATTAGTTTTACTGTTGAATATAAGTAGAAGTAAATTCATTTCCATTAACGTTGATTTCAATTGCCAAAAACCTTTTACGAGAAGTCGCGTTTAAAAGAACGATTAGTAAACGTTTAATTTTCTTATTCAGTTCGTTTTTATTTATATTATTTAGGTACAGAATTAAGGCAATAATACTAATTCCCACTCGGGGGTTCATTATAGCCCTCCATTATTCGAAAAGACATTTTTTTGTTCTTCCTCGCAGTACAGTTACATAAGGGTACCTTCATAAGCACCGTGTTGACCCCATTCGCTTTTTTTTTTCTTTTTCTCTCGCGTAGAGAGAGAGAGGAATTTCGTAAACTTTTACGCTGAACGTCAAAACTAAATATTGTACGCCAATGAACACGAATAAGAACGAAAACGCAGAAATGCGTATATATAAAATATCTGTGATTCATTCTTAATCGTAAAAATATCCGGGAGAAGTCACGTTTTAGCGTCTGTTCAGTTATACATACATTAGACAAAATTGTAGCACATTAGTTTAGTATACAGTATGTACGAACAGACGAGAGGGTTTGATGCCCCGACTCTTCTTACATCTATTTGTCCGTATTGAGCGGAGACAGACGTCCCGCGTTTCATCCTCCTCCTCCTCCTATCTTCCACAAATTTCGGACACTCTAAATTTTGCTATATCACAAAAACATATGAAAATATTCTATTAATTTTTAACTTAACTTTTAACCTTTCTACCGTGTTATTGAAAACAATATGAAAATATATTTTTAAAAAAATAAAATAATAGAATATTTTTATTACTGATTGCGTGCTAAACTCGTATATATATATATATATATATATATAAATATATATATATATATATATATATATATATAATGGGGGTGAATAAATTGCATTTATGACATTTCAGGAAACGATATTTTTTTTATATAGGCCTCAATAAATTTTTACTGTATGCCACTCGGCTGGCTGCATGAAAATCAGTTTTATTAATGCAAATGGCGCATGCGTGGTTTGGGGGGTAACATAATCATATAACGGTCGTTTTCAATCCTGTCTTTCCCGTTTAAAGAATAATTTTTTAAAAACAAAATTGCATTCAGTTTTATATGTGATCGTTGTATAAGAAACGTAATAAATATTTTTAGTTCTGACGGCACTAATAATAAGCTAATTACGTCAGATCCGTTACAGCATTGACATCATCCTAAATAGGGACGAAAAAATATGGAAAGTGTTGTCGATCACATTAAGCCTCGATAGATGGATAGGCCTATCGGCTTTTAAAATTTAAAAAAAAATTAAATTCGTCAATTTCCCATGCAGTGATAAAAATCGCTAAAGCGTCGAGAGATCAACACTTCTTCCTAATCAGAGTGTGTCTGTGAGCTGTCATATTGAGGTTTTGATTGGCGGACTCCTATCACCATGGAAACACGGCAATTTATTTCGTTTTATATTAAACGCATCTCGAATTTGGTTTCCAGTGTGACGAAGGGTAATTTTAATGGGCGGAGCCTAAGGACAAATATTTCGGCAAGGACGCGCACCGTTGTTCGAGGTTTAGGGGAGGGAAGGGAAGGGTAAAAGGTGTGTGTGTGTGTGTGTGTGTGTTGAGGGGTGGGGAATAAACAATACTCCCACCTCCTCTTCCACCAGCCCCCCACCCCCCGTTTTATCCTAAATAGTTTGTTCCCTCACTTTAGAGTAATCTCCCACCTGACCATTGTTTTGTAGTAGAAATAACGGTATATAGAGGCATATGGGATTTATTTTTGAAAACGGCGTTCAAACAAGATGGGACCAATTCTATTTATGTTCCTTTCCCTGAAATATCTCTCGTGTATATAAAGAAATAAACTGAAAATATTATCTTTAAACGCGCGTGTACACCTATTTATATAAACATATTGTCTGTGATTAAAAAAAAAAAAAAGTATCTAACGGGTACCTGAAGATGGCGTAAAGGAGTTTCCGAAAAATTGATCCTTTTTTTTATCACACGAGTTATTGTCGAATCTGTAATAATTACAGAATTAATGAAGTCTCTTTGAATGTGATAGGTGTAAAAACTTTACATACTATTTTCTACAGGTGCCTGAAGAGAAGAATTCCTTCATTATACTGGTGACGATTATGGTGAAGTACCTTTCCCGGAAAGTTCACTAAGGGAGAAATTCAAAATAAAGGATCGATAATTTTAATTGATCACCGGCGAAATGTCAACAAAAAATAAGTCCATTTATTTATTTATATTTATTCATTTATTTATGTCGTTATTTATTTAATACTCTTAAAGCGAAGTTCCTATTTCCTAAGTTCATTATTTTTTGTTTTTGTTTTTTGCATCATCGGGTAATTTTTTATAATGATAAGAAAGGTATTACGTATTGGTTTTTAATCAGAACCAGATGAAGATAAAATTTATTGTTGGTGTTTTCAAAATTCAGTTATGCAGACCTATTTTTTTTTTTTTCTAAAATGCACTCCATTTTGATTCGGAAATTGGAATAACCAAATTTTAAGTCTCTTTTTTATATCTCACGAATAATTTAATCCAATCATTTCAACAAATAAAATCAAAATGACTCGTATGTTGTCGTAAGTAGCTGAAATTGAGGTATTACAAATTAATCATAGTCTATTTTATTAGTTTGAGACATTTAGCCATTTAATAACTCGTAAAAAGTAACTCATGACTCATCATGATTTCTTGAACTGACTCTAATAGTCATTTAAAAAAAAAAAAAAAAGTGTCCGAACAGCGACACCACCGACCTCAATGAGGAAAATTGTCTAATCTCGAGTCAATTTGGTTTTGCGTGAATAAGAATTGCAAATCGAGAATCTGTATATTTATGGCCTGTCAATACCTTTCTTCTTAGTTTTGTGCATCTTTTGTGCATGATTAAGCATAATAAACGCCTCTTCCTCATTTTTTTCCTTCTGTTCAACAGCAACACCCTATCCTTACCCATGTGCACAGACCACAAGTACCCGCCTTCCGCGTCTAACTTTTAAGTTTTAACCTTTGTAGAATACTTTTATATATATATATATATATACACTGTATACACAGCTTTTTTACCCAGTTATTATTGAAAAGTGAATAGTTGCCTATTATAAAAGGTTTTAATTTTTCTTCTACTCACTAGTAATAAAGCTTTGCTCAGTGAATATACATTTCCGAGTGATTAAGACTACTCATAACAGAAGTATACTTTGGCTTTGAATAAACCACTTTGTATCCTCCTTATTTCATATCAACGCATATATATATTGTGTGTGTGTGGTTTTGAAAGAAAAACTTATAGTAAAAAACTGTGGACGAAAAAGTTTTCCCAGCGCTATAATAGTCGGTGGAGAGGGCCATGCAGAAACTGGAAAAGAGCTCAGGCCACTAATACGGGCCATTGCGCTAACTCGTTTTTTTTTTTTTTTTTTTTGTCACCTCCATCGTGAGTCGAATCCCCGATCTCAGTGTCTTCACTTCGCTTACAGGGAAAGTGCATTATCCACTGAGCTGCGAGCGCTGGCTTCTGAGCGTTCTCTCTTTCAGTGCGTCTAATTTATATAATTTATAACGAAGTGTTTTTCGCTTTAGACTTTTATTCTTTCAATTAACTACTGGTAATTTATAGTATGATAAACTGTATCAATATAATGTTTTATCATTTTCAGGTACGGTTACAATGATGAGACGCTTTCAAGGAAAGTAGTCAGAAAGTATACAATTGCGTGAGTATTATGCGCCTTCAAGTATTTTCTTGTGATGTTTATAGGATATTTTAAGGATTTTTTTATGCAAAGAATATAATTAAAAGCAAAATTTATTTACCCATTATTGCCAGCGGCAAGGTAACTTGCTAAATTTGTACTTAAAAAAAAAAGTTTTGGCACTAATGGATTAACTAAAACCCTAGTTTTGCTTCCGCCCGAAATGATCATTCTGACGAACCAGCCCTAGCGGGAACTCAGAAATTACAAAGTCCTCGGCCAGACTCGATCTCACGACCTCCCGATCAGCAGTCGTGTCTTAACCAGGGTACCCATATATCTACCAACCTTTTTTTTCTTGTATGGAAGGATAAATATATTTGAGAGGTGAGCGCCGTCTGCGACCGCCTCTACTCTTGTCTTGCCTCCTCTTCCTTCTTCCGGTCCCGAACAACGCATCCACAAGATGTGTGCCTGTAAACTTTTCCTTTCCTTAAATTGCTTGAACCTTTAACAGATTTTTGTAACTTCTTGTTAGTATTGACTTGAGAATGGTGTTAATGAGCCGAAACGTTGTTCTTACATTTTAGTTTGTTGTAATTTCTTTTACTTGGCATTCCCAATGTCGTTGCGGTTCGTCTCGTATTTCTCAAAATATCTGAGGGTGGAGAATGACTCAATCCATTAAAGCCATATTTTTTTTTAAACTTTATAATTATAATAATTATTACTATGAATATGCGGTCTATTGGTCTCTAATGGGCTGAAGTCACTCCATTATTCATCTTTGGAGGGGGGGGGGGGGGGGGGGGGGGGGGGGGGGGGGGGGGGGGGGGTAGAGTAATATGACCCGGAGCGATAAAATACATAGAATTCCATATCATAACTGATGATTGTTTATCTCATGAATACAGCACTTAAAATGTGCATATATATATATATATATATATATTATAATAATAATAATAATAATGCAAAAGAGGTGGAGGCCTTGCAGAGGGACACGAACAAAATATACAAATGGTCAGAAGACAACAACATGACAATTAACACCGAGAAAATTCAGCTCTTGAGATATGGTAGAAATGAGGAACTTAGCATATTATGTTCCAGATAGACAGGAAATTCAGAGAAGCACAAAAGCGATAGATTTGGGGCTTATAATGACCGATGATGCGAAATTCGAGACAAAAAAATCAGATAGTGATAAACAAAGCAGAGAGAATCACGGGACAGGTACTAAGAACGTTCAAAAGAAGGGACAAGACGCTAATAATTCCCCTGCTGAAAACACTGATCATACCAAAACTTGAATACTGCTCAGTCTTGACGTCCCCATAAAAGAAGGAAGAAATTAATAAACTAGAAGAAACTCAGACACATTTCACAGCTGCAAAGAACTCAACTACTGGAAAAGAACCCAATTACCATCCAAACAACGCTGCCAAATAGGAAAGGCAGAACGTGCAATGTTCCCAAATTATAAAGGTCCGACAAGGGACCTCTTCAACACTGAAGGAAAATAGCTTGGTTGTCAGGGTGCCCAAGACTTTTTAACCAGCTTCCAAAGGACCTCAGAAACGTGACAGGGGTCAAAGTTGAAGTCTTCAAGAGAAGACTAGATGCCTGGCTCAGGATGGTACCTGATGAGCCGGATGTACCTAGTTATGTGCGGAAGAGAGCGCGAGAGCAACTCGCTCCTCCACCAAGCCAGGCCTAGAGGCGGGGCCACCAGCTTGACCTTCGTGTGAAGAGAGACCAACACACGGAAATGCAACGAGGTTAACGAGGTACACACACACATATATATATATATAATATATATATATATATATATATAAGGGTTGACAAAAGTAAATAGACACCACGATGATTGCCCTCAAGAACAAATGGCAAAGCTCACCAATAGAATTGCAGAACGTGTATCAGCTTTACCTATTGGAAAGGGGGAAAAGAACACCATTCTAAATATATTCACTCAATAATTCTGTTATTGTTTATTGACTTTTATTATCAAATCAAAACCTATTGAAAAACCGAACGTGTCTATTTACTTTTGTCATCACTCTGTATTTATTATATATACACAAACGTAAGAAGTTGCTGCTCGTTGATACCTGACATAAACGTATTAAGTGAAGTAAATAATGACTATTTCCTACTTAAAACTACGCAAAACCTTTCCCAAATGAGAATAAATATTCGTATATTTGCATTTTAGAGTCTGAAAAAGGAAAGAAAATGTCGACATTTCGAACATATTAATTACGAAGGACTACTAAATCAAGCACATGACTTCTTTCCGGGTTTGTATTCCGGTGAATAAAATTGCTTACTTTACTCGCTCCATCGTTTGACAAAACTGAAAAATTAACCTTCATTTTCGACTGGATTTTATTTATCCAAATGTCATTTTTGTCGTTATGGGATTTTCGTAGGTTCTGGAAAAGCTACACAATAAAAAAAATATCTTTTCATGAAATTTAGTCCAAGGATAAAGTTGGATATATATATATATATATATATATATATATATATATATATATATATATATATATTAGTGTCATTGATTGAATAAGAGTAATTTAAGGGCAGATTAATTGTATAGATAACCACCTCCAAATTGCGCTCCATTAAATAGTAAGAAAAGATCACAGAGTATATAAAAATTAATTTAAAAACAAAATTTTTTCATCATGTACATTTCAACCTTTTTTCCAAAAAAATTTAAAAATAATCCCATCGTAAGAGGAAGTTAAAACCAAGACGGGTTCAGACGCTCATAGCTAACCCGACGTGCGTGTGTATATACATATAGTACTCGAACCTAGACCTTAGACCTTCAGACCTTCATAAAACGGGCCCAATTAGCGCCGTATGATTTGGAATTTCCTCGCTCTTCGTGTCTTCGAGTGAGGGAATTCTCATGGTAATGTACAAAAACACTTTCCTTAAGCTTCATACACTATTTCTCGCTCATTCATTCAGGAAGACTGTTCATATATGTATAAAATCTTTTCCCATGTATGGGGGGGGGGAGGGGATTTGCAGTGTGGTGAGGAAAAAGAGTTGTCTAACTTATTTTTTATAGGAATGTAATTTTGTTCATCTGTCCATAAAAATGAACGTTTGTTTGGCAAAACACATCTCTAATCTTGGCTTGAAAGGTGCTTGATATATATATATGTATGTGTGTGTGTGTGTGTGTGTGTGTGTGTGTTAACTTTATATTTTGAGACTTGTTTTAGTTTTAAAATACGAATGATGTAATTTCCGAACGGCTTACTATCTTCTTTAAGAAGTGTGTGTGTGTGTGTGTATATATATATATATATATATATATATATATATATATACTAAAGGGTTTATGACGTGGAAAACGTTATCTTATAATGAAGAGCAAAACAAGTTCAGTTACATGCATTTATTATTCTCAGAGCTTTCGGCATTAAACTAACACTATCCTCAATGGTAAAATAGGAATTAAAGCATATATAATAGCCATTACAAACTAAAATATGATGAGACCAGTAAAATCACGAGTACAGACAAAAAAAAAAGTTTTACATTAAGATTTTAAGTTAAAAAAACAATTAAGAATTCAATTAAAACAATTAAAATAAAAGGAGCTTACACTTAATACTAAAACTAATTCTCTTTTAAACTTGTATTTAGATACGAAGAACATCTCTGCAGCCAACAACTATGAAGATGAAATGAAATGCAAATGACACCTCACAAAGTGTGACGTTTAGTTAGTTGGTTGTAAACTATCGGAGAATATTATGTAAAGGGTTGTAATCGTTTAATTCAAGTTACTTCTGAATACAACTATTGTTTTTAAGTAATAATGGGAGATCAGATTTATTGCCCTTCGTGATAATGGGAAAATTATCCGGTTTAATCGGGTGATTATTTTCAAAGGCATATGAAACTATACTAGATAGAGGTGGACTGGCAAGTACAGGGTGTCCCAGAATTAATTATCTATTTCAATGAAATCGGACAAATTTTTTAAAAACACACTTTTATTTATGTTTATCATGTTTAATATGTGTTAAAAATGTATAAATTTCTAAATTTTTTTCATAATTTTATTTTCATAATTTTCATTATCTGGTCCAATGAAAGACCGTCTGAAGTCATAGAATGGCAAAGAGAGACTCCAAAAGTTAACGTGTGGCTTGGAATGACCAAATCCAAAATTTATGGTCCATTCTTCTTTGCGGAAGCAACTGTAACAGGTACCGTCTACCTTGATATGCTTCAGCAGTTTCTCGAACCACAGCTTCTTGATGATGGCATTCTTGATAATGTTGTGTTTCAACAAGATGGAGCACCATGTCATTATGCTCTAATTGTTCGAGAATACCTCAACAGACGCCTTCCGAATCGGTGGATTGGACGTGGAGGACCTCGACCTTAGCCTCCGCGTTCTCCGGATTTGACACCCCTGGATTTCTTTGCATGGGGTTTCATAAAAACAAAGGTTTATCGCCAAAAGATCAATGCTTCTTGTTGAAACACAACATTATCAAGAATGCCATCATCAAGAAGCTGTGGTTCGAGAAACTGCTGAAGCATATCAAGGTAGACGGTACCTGTTACAGTTGCTTCCGCAAAGAAGAATGGACCATAAATTTTGGATTTGGTCATTCCAAGCCACACGTTAACTTTTGGAGAGTCTCTTTGCCATTCTATGACTTCAGACGGTCTTTCATTGGACCAGATAATGAAAAAATTATGAAAATAAAATTATGAAAAAAATTTAGAAATTTATACATTTTTAACACATATTAAACATGATAAACATAAATAAAAGTGTGTTTTTAAAAAATTTGTCCGATTTCATTGAAATAGATAGTTAATTCTGGGACACCCTGTATATTACCAATACGAGTACTACGACCCGTATGTTCTTGGTTTCAAGCTGGAATTGGCGAAATGTCATGCCAATATACGATGATGTACAATCACCACAAGTATATTTATAAATGATCGATGAACAAAGAGTATCAGGAATACTGTCCTTAAACTTAAAGGAATTAATTCTTCTACCAAAAGTAAATATAAAATTAACTTGGATCTGTGGATAAAACTTATTATTAATAAATTTTTAAATTTTACTCTTCAACAATACTATCAAATTCACACTTAAAGGTGACTAAAATTATCTTTGTTTGAGCTGCACTATGTTGTAGCCATGGGTGGTCCACTTACCCTGTCTCTTGGTAACTTATTTTTGTCATTTTATGAAAAAAAGATAGCTGGCTGATTGTCCTCCAGAATTCAAACCCAGTTCTTTATCGTCGTTATGGGGATGACACTTTTTTGCTTTTTAAATGTCATGAGCACATCGAACTCTTCCGCAATTATCTTAATAATAATAATAATAATAATAATAATAATAATAATAATAATAGTGTGAATAGTGAATTTGCTTCAGAGAGCAACGGAGATCTCTGCCCTTCTTAACCCTTTATGGTACCATGTTGCATCTATTTAACATTTCAAATACACGCATTTAGACTTAACCCTACAAAAAAGTTGTGCGATAGAGGGTTAAATGTTAAAATTTCTCTTGTTAATAATAGGTTTACCACTTCAGTCATCGCAAACCAACATTTACAGAATTGGGTTTAAAATGACTCATTTGCACCTTCAAAATACAAACGTAATTTAATATATACTCTCCTAAATCGTGCACGTGAAATTTGCTCAAGCTGTAAGTCTCGAAGTAGAACCTGAATATGTGAGAAAGAATTTAACGGGTAATGGGTTTCCGATAAGACTTAATAGGTGGTACCACCTCAAAAATTTTTAAAGTTCAAATTCAGTAATAAAGTAGTTATTCATAGTACAACTCTCCTTTGCTATGAATTTGTAGTATCGTACTCAAGAATAAAATTTAAAAATTGATGAATAGTAAGTTTTATCCACAGATCCAAGTTAATTTTATATTTACTTTTGGTAGAAGAATTAATTCCTTTAAGTTTAAGGACAGTATTCCTGATACTCTTTGTTCATCGATCATTTATAAATATACTTGTGGTGATTGTACATCATCGTATATTGGCATGACATTTCGCCAATTCCAGCTTGAATCCAAGAACATACGGGTCGTAGTACTCGTATTAGTAATATACTTGCCAGTCCACCTCTATCTAGTATATTTTCATATGCCTTTGAAAATAATCACCCGATTAAACCGGATAATTTTTCCATTATCATGAAGGGCAATAAATCTGATCTCCCATTATTACTTAAAAACAATAGTTGTATTCAGAAGTAACCTGAATTAAACGATTACAACCCTTTCCATAATCTTAATATTCTCCGATAGTTTACAACCAACTAACTAAACGTCACACTTTGTGAGGTGTCATTTGCATTTCATTTCATCTTCATAGTTGTTGGCTGCAGAGATGTTCTTCGTATCTAAATACAAGTTTAAAAGAGAATTAGTTTTAGTATTAAGTGTAAGCTCCTTTTATTTTAATTGTTTTAATTGCATTAAATTGAATTCTTAATTGTTTTTTTAACTTAAAATCTTAATGTAAAATTTTTTTTTTTGCCTGTACTCGTGATTTTACAAGTCTCCTCATATTTTAGTTTGTAATGACTATTATACATGTTTTAATTCCTATTTTAACACTGAGGATGGTGTTAGTTTAATGCCGAAAGCTCTGAGAATAATAAATGCACGTAACTGAACTTATTTTGCTCTTCATTATTATTTTATATATAGGTAGATACCTAAATCCTCAAGTAGTGCCAATAGTAAGTCACATTTTTTACCAATTATGTTAAACTTTGTAAATAAGTCGAATTTCCTTGTACGACCTATTTTTTTATGTTAGGTTAGGTTAACCTAACGTAAAACAAATCAGAGGGTGTGTAAAGTCTGAGGAGAAAGCATAAAGAATGACTTATTTGACTAAGTTTTTTTTTAATTAAAATCCGAACGCTGGTGAAATTCTAAAAAATAATTATTGTATACGATAAAAAAAAAAACTTTCTCAAACTTTCTTATACCCCGCCCCCCTCCGTACTTTAACACAAGCGAAAGTGATTAAAAATTCGGAATTATAAAATATATAACTGTTCGACCTAATGGGTAAAAAATGGTCACGGACGAAAATTTATACAAATGTTCGACCAACTTGGGTATTTATGACCTACTCTGTGTGTGTGTGTATATATATATATATATATATATATATACACACTTTTTCTAGATTTCCCTAACTGTATATGTGAATTTCTTAACTGTTCCGTGTGTTTGTACGTAGAAAAGTGACTCATTTCTCAAGCATTTTTAATTAAACTTTTATGAATATGGTCTTTAAGATATTTATCTTAAGACTTAAAGTTAAAATTCTGTACAGACACGTACGTTTATAGACGCACTTCTTCGAAATAGGGTATACACCTCTTCTAACACTTAATTAGCATTGTATACTAATAAAAAGAATGATGGAAACCCATTCATGTAACGTAACTCCATTCCTGCATAGATAGATAGATAGATAGATAGATAAATGAGTTTTATTCAACTTTAGAGTCGAGTAATTTATCTAAATAAATAACTATTCATGCGATGATGCTGCTGATAATAATAATAATAATAATAGATTTAACGCACTGGGCAGCATTAATTGGCCTGAGCGCTGTGCCAGTCTCTGGCATTCCTGACTGATAAGGATTATAACTGTTCGTAGACGTTAAAAAGTTAGCAAATATATTCCTTTTGAATCATTAAGTTTCGCTTGACATTATAAATTGATGTCTTTTTATTAACTATTTCGGAGCACCCTTTTTAAAACCCTTACTTAGGTCGGCCGCGCGCAGGATCGTCTCGCGACTCGCGACTCGAGTCGCGTGTGGTTTTACATTGACAGAATGGGAGCCCCGCACACTGCAGCGGCCGCGACGTGATTTCTGAGCAATCGCATCGCGGCCGCTGCGGTATGTGGGCCCCATTCTGTCAATGTAAAATCACGCGCGACTCGAGTCGTGAGTCGCGAGACGATCCTGCGCGCGGCCGACCTTAAAGAGACGTTTCTTACGCTTAATTCACTCCCTTAATATAAAGTTACCCTCGTGTACGGCGTACACTGAAGATCATTCTAAAGTATATTCGAAGGTACTGTACGCGAGTAAGCCCGAAGGTAGTCCTTGTATCGCGACCCCGGAGCCACCTTTGACCCTGGAACTCTGGTTACTGGCCCACCCTGGCCTTTGCTCCCTCCTCGCGTGCGTGCCATTGAATGGAACAGATTGGGATGGTTTTAATAGTTCCTAATCTCCAGCTCCTTCCTCTTCCATGCCGTGGCATCTCTCCACTATTTAGTGCCTTCTGTGGATTCATTAGTATATATTTATACAGGGTGTTCAAAAGAAACGCAACGCATTGGAGAATGCATATATCATTGTAACCTATTCTCTTCTTTTCTAACACCATATATAATATATATATATATATGTGTGTGTGTGTGTGTTTATGTTACACGATTATGCATAGATATATTTATATTAGTCATTTATATTTCTGCAGCATATAAACCAGCAATATTGTAAACAGGAAAATTCCTATAAGTCATTGAAGCTAAAGTACGTAATTTTTTTTTTTTATTATTATTTATGTTAATGTTGCAATAAATTAACGTTTCCTAACATTAATCGAAATAGGTTCCCTTTTTGGGTATAGAGGGTCGAAGAGAGAGCCGGTGGTAAGCTCCCGGTTAGTGTCTATGCGGTGCCCGATTTGGAACCTAATTCTGAGGCGAACTTTTCCTCAGCTTTTTTTTTTTTCTTTTTTTTGGAGCTATTGAAGAATAGGGACCCCAGCCTTCTTTAGTTAGCTTTAGTATAAGGCTAACTAACGAAAATATCATGACCTAACCTAACCAATCGTCAAGGGCGTACAGTTAACCTAACGATTGGTTAGGTTAGGTCGTGATATTTTCGTTAGTTAGCCTTATAAGCTGGAGAAGGCTGGAGTCCCTATTCTTCAATAGCTCCCCTTTTTTTTCAATTTAAAAGGGGAGGCAAACTATTTAAAAATTTTCTCTCAAAAAAATGACTTATTTTACTCGTTCGTTTATAAACTAAAAATTCATTAATACGTCTTATTCTTTATTTATATATTACTTAATCCCAACTACTCGCGAAGTGATACGTTTTGTCTTTAATTAATCTGAGAGCCCAGTAAAGCCTAAAACTGTACGACTAAATAAAATAAATAATCCAAGTGATAATTGTTTATTGTATAATTTATAAATCAATAATTAATTTTTATTGATTTGAAAATTGTTACTTTTCACAAATTAGCTATATAATATATAAATTATTATTATTATTATTATTATTATTATTATCGATGATAATGATAATGATAGACAAGCATCTTTCTATACAAAAACATTTAATCCATTGCATGAATAATTAATGACTTTAAACGAAATGTACTTCACCTTTCCCATTTTCATACCTTGAAATTTTAATCTTTTGTCTTCCTTTTTCTTTTATTTTATTTCAACCTCATTTTTGTCTTTTTAAAAGGGAAAAGATCTCTCTCTCTCTCAATTTACTTTATTTATTTATTTGTTTGTGGGTTTTTTGAACTTCCTGTATCACCGTTTGACATAATTGAATAGATGCTTCAGCGAATTTTGGTACATCATTTATACAGTATATATACTGTATATACACTTCCGCCTTCTACTTTCAACATATTTAACGCTCAGTGCTTGCTTTTAATTGATTTTAATGGTTTATTATATATATATATATATATATATATATATATATATATATATATATTTAGTAATAGTTTCACTAAAATCACTATCCAGTATTTGTATGGAAGGAAATCTATCAATTTTTTTCATGAAGAATAAGTTAATTAATTTTAATATAGGGTGGATTTATCCTTATTTATTTAGCCTAAAATTCTTGTGCCATATTTCATAATAAAAATAAGTAAGGAGGAGTAGAAAAAAGTAGAACAAAAATCCTATATACAACTGCAAAACTTTTTTTGGACGAAACCATCTCATATTGACTAATTACGAAACTCTATGCTTCTCCCTGATTCTCTATAGTCTATAGTATATACTAGTTCCGTATGTATGTTCTCAGTGCGTGTTTCATCACGTTTAGCCGAACTGACTTAAAAATCAATATCACGTTCATCCATCAATAAGGAACAGAAAACCCGCGTGTAAATTCAAAACGTGACGATATTATCTTGCGCCTGGCAGCTATGCCAAGGTGCCATTTCCCCCTTTGCATGTCGAGACGAAGCTCGCTCTCTCTCTCTCTCTCTCTCTCTCTTTCCGAGGGCACTCACCTTATTCCCCTCTGACAGTACGTTCTTGGTAAGGGAGAGAGACGCTTCCTTCACTCGTAGTTTCTACCATTTTGTGTTGTTATAAGTTGTAATAAAGGAATTCTTAAGAAACCTACATCGAATAAGGGATTACAAACTTTGTCTACAAACATACACGGTATGAACCGTGTAATGAGTGCTCTACACTGTGCTTATCTCTTGATATGCGTCTCATACCGGTATATCTTACATATCTTTTTTAAGTTATAGTGTGTTCTATTAAAGTGGTTACTTCGAACAATATTTACGATACTTAATTCATCACCATTTGTTCGTTTTCCTTCTTTTCAGAACTAGTAATATATTGAACTTTACATTAAAACTTAATAATAATTAATAATAATAGTTTTGTAAACACCCTACATACATACATATATATATATATTTACATAGTATGTATAAGGCTTTTAAATATTGCACGTGTATTTATCAACGTAGTCCGCGCGCCAATTATTCTACTAATCTTTCAACCAACTTATGACTTAAAATTCTATACAGACGCGTAGTACGTCTATAAACTTACTTCTTTGAAATAAGGTATACAGCTCTTCTAACACTTAATTATTATCGTATACTAATAAAAAGAATGATGGAAACCCATTCAATAACGTGTATTCATCGCCGGATCCCACAAGGTATGAAGCGAGTGTATTTTTAAAAATAAAATTAAAAAAAAAGTTGCACACTGTTAACTGCGTAAAATAGTCGTAATTTCGTTTTCTACAGTATTAATTGATTTAAGAATGTATGCATAGTGCTTGTACATGAGTGTACACATAATTACTTGAACGTTGTTAGATGCTTTTGTATTTACGCGCATGCGTGTATGCATGCGGTGTCAGCTTTTTAAAAAATGTATTAGGCCAGCGAACACACACACACACAGTATATATATATATATGTGTATGAACATTAGTTTACATTAAGGTAAGTGTCTATATACGCGTGTACAGTATGTAATATTTCCTTTTTTTTATGGAATGAACATTGAGACAGTATATTGAACTACGTTAAGTCAGTGCTCTGCAGTGCCGTGTACAGTGGACATATTCGTAACGAGACCATA
This sequence comes from Bathynomus jamesi, assembly GCA_023014485.1. NCBI lineage: Eukaryota > Metazoa > Arthropoda > Malacostraca > Isopoda > Cirolanidae > Bathynomus > Bathynomus jamesi. The sequence goes on from JAJOZX010007520.1 coordinate 183,851, forward strand.
TTTTTTCCTACGTAAAAACTAGCTAAAACTTAGTTCTGTACATATGCTTGGCCTCCAAACAGACCACTTTTTGTTTTGACTCGCGAGGGAGATTAAATAAGACATTCCCATATCTTTACAAACCGACAAGCATTTTCAGGCATAAATTGAAAATCGTCTACTCTTTATGCGACTGCATTTTTAGAACATTTTCTGCAATGATTGTTTGTTTAGTTGTTTTGCATGTTTGATCGTTTATGGAAGGGACTTATATCACTATATATATATATATATGCTGCGAACCCACAAGGAAAAAGAAAAAAATATTTTAAAACCTTTCGTGTATTCAGCAATACACCTCGTTAGGGAATGCATTCTCTGACGAGGTGTATTGCTAAATGTACGAAAGACCTTGGAATCATTTTTTTTTCCTTGTGAATTTGCATCATTCATTCATTTCACGTGTTTAAGTGTGAAATTCATCCCATATATATATATATATATATATATATATATGGAGAGGAGGGAAGACAAACTTGACCTTCGTGAAATGAGGAATCATTGCGCGGAACATTTGAAAGGTGTGATATATATATATATAATATATATATATATATATATATATATATATATATATAATATATATATATATATATATATATCTTAAAGCTATCTTCCTTTTCTTATAGTTAATACATCTTGCAGTATTCAGGATTTTCTTGACCTTGTAACACGCTTTTATATATATATATATATATATATATATATATATATATATATATATATATATATTATATATATATTATATATATTGTGTGTGTGTGTGTAGAAATTTGACCTTAGTGTTATTTTTTCATTTATGTGGTAATACCATACAACGTTAATTTTAACCTTGCCATATATTGTATGCGGAATAAAGTAATCCCATATGTAATTTCCGTCTTGAAGCAAGTTCGTTCATTTGTTTGTTGGTTTGTTGTACATTTGCAACCACACTTATGTAACCTTCGTGTAGGATTTTAAGTACTTTAGCAGTGCTTTAAAGACTTCATGTAATCTCTCTCTCTCTCTCTCTCTCTCTCTCTCCTCTCTCTCTCTCTCTATATATATATATATATATATATATATATATATATATATATATATATATTAGGGCCCTGCGAAGCTTCGAGATTCGATTTGATTCGTTTGCTTGGGCTCCGATTCGATATTTTCAAATCTCCATTAAGTCTGGTAAACAACATCATTGATGTTTTGAAGAACACTTTCGTAAATAAACACTTTTCATTTTACTTAGATTATAATTCAGTTTACATACTGAGACCAACCTCTTGTACAATAACACTTTTATCATACTTTAATACCATTGTTCCTCCTCATGATCAAATACCTAATACATTTTTTTAGAAGGATTCACTTTGTCCTTTGTTCTCAACAAGATTTAATTAATTTTAGGTTTATTACTAATTGTGTGTAGAAACACACTAATCTATATGTGTAAAGTTGATTCGATTCGGGATTCGATTCGAAAAAAAATTGATTCGCAGAGCCCTAATATATATATATATTATATATATATTATATATATATATATTATATATATATATATGGGATGAATTTCACAATTAAACACGTGAAATGAATGAATGCTGCAAACCCACAAGGAAAAAAGAAAAACGATTCCAAGGCCTTTCGTGTATTCAGAGCTACACCTCGTCAGGGAATCCCTGAAGAGGTGTAGCTCTGAATACACGAAAGGCCTTGGAATTGTTTTTCTTTTTTCCTTGTGGGTTTGCAGCATATATATATATATATATAAGCACACCGGACAAAAAATTAGTCACCCCTAATAGCACCGATAGTAGGAAGTTCAAGGTCACACAGAGGGCGCTGATGTAGCATTGGTAAGTGACAAGTAACGTGACGTAGCACACAGGATCAGATCTGTTTCGTGAGAACAAAGTGTGTGTTGGATATAGTCTGCAAAATGGGTCGTGAGGCAGACGTTACTCAGTGGCAAAAAGGAGCCATCGTGTTTGGCAGAGCCCACGGACACAAAATGTCTGAAGTAGCCCAATTTGTTGGTGTGTCAACGCGTACTGTCCAGCGAGTTTACAAAGAGTGGTGTAGTTCGCAATCAACTGACAATCGACGGCGTAACTGTGGCCGGAAAACAATTCTCGACAATAGGGGCCGCCGCCATGTTTCTCGTCTAGTAACTGCAAATCGTTTTCAAACCAGAGAACAATTGCTCCAAGAAACCAATGAGGTTCTCCAGCGACCAATTTCCGAACGGACATTGCGACGAGAACTGCATGCGATGGACATCTGGAGCAGGGTACCACGGAAGAGGCCGCTGTTAACAGCAAGTCACAAATTGGCACGTTATAAATGGGCTCAGAGGCACAAAAACTGGACTGCGGCAGATTGGAAACGTGTAATTTGGTCCGATGAGTCCCGTTTTTGTTTGTTCTCCAATGATGGGAGGCGACGAGTACATCGCAGGTCCAATGAAGCCTTTAATCCTGAATGCGTCGAAGGTGTTGTTCAGGCTGGAAACAGAAAGTGAAGCGCAGGAATAGACACCCACGGACTCTGGCGGAACTTCGGAACCGGCTGATGAACGAGTGGCAGCAAATCGATGTTCAGTACATGCACAACCTCGTAGAGTCTCTGCCTCGCCGGATTCGTGCGGTTATCAAGGCCAGAGGCGCCGTCACACGTTATTAGGTACATTCTGAGAGGGGTGACTAATTTTTTGTCCGGTGTGCTTATATATATATATATATAAATTTTTGCAGCTTCTTTCCCCGTGTGTGTATATATATATATATATACACGTTCCCCGTGTATATACAGTATATATATATATATATATATATATATATATATATATATATATATATAATATATACATATATATATATACACGTTCCCCGTGTATATATATATATATATATATATATATATATACACACGGGATATTCCCAAAATGCAACTTTCTTCACATAATTTTCTTTCATGTTAATTAATTGCTGATAAAACTTATTAAAATTAAATACAATAATGAATTTTAAATAGTGAAATTCAGTATACAAAGTAATTAAAATTGGGAATGACTTTAATCAATGACGAACCACTGAATCAAATTACTGTAAGTACAGAATCACATTATACAATAAAGAAAAAAATTGCTTCGGTAAACCCGTGGTATGTTGTAAAAATTTTCAGCGCGTGACAACTTGTATACCATTTTGTGTGTGTGTGTGTGTGTGTGTGTGTAATGGGCGTTCCTACATGCCACTCTTCTAACACTAAAAAAACCCACTTTTTTTATTTAATTTTAACACAAAAAAAAAAGGTTTAATTTTAGAATAAAAAAAGTATCGTGTTCAGAATGATGATAGATTCAGTTTTGTTAAAACTAAAGTAAATAAATGATGTTACTTCAAAATATATTTGGTTTAGATTAAACGCGTATAAGATTTTATTTATTTGGTACTGAGCTTGACTTTATGTGGCAAAGGGCTCTGTTGCGGCCAATGTCATAACACTGCTTCCCATCGATCAGCGAAAATAAGCGACATTCGGTCTGGATTGTAGTTGTATGGCGTCCAGATTACTATAGCGACCCATGGTTTGAATCCCACGTAAAGCTGTCGGTTCCCTCCGTCACGTGACCTCGGATGGTGTGAAGGAGGTTAAACAAAAATAAATAATCCGGGAAATTCGAAAATGATTAATCCCAATTAAATATAATCGTAGATATATTTAATGTAAACAAAATTTACTTTGAAGTAACACCATTTGTGGAGAGATTATGACATTCTATCGACGAGTATATCGCGAGTTAGATTAAGTTAAGTTAGGTTGCGCTAGTTTAAGTTGTTAGCTTTTTATTGTCAATATTATTATATTGTCGATCCGATGCGTATTGTCGATCGTACGCACGCGTATAGGTCCAATTTATTTAGTTTAATTTCAACAAAACTTAGCCTCCTAATTTTGAACACGGTATTTCGTTAGTCTAAAATCCACACAAAATTTGTTAAGTTTAATAAAGATTTTTTGGCCATAGTTCTGTGCGTTCACAGGATGGGATACCAAATCCATCTAAACTCGTATTTAAGTTTTTTTTATGGTTTGATTGTGAAAGAAATAATGTAATTTCCTCTTATTTCAATTTCTAAGTAATACCATGGATTACGAAAGTCAGGATGTACTGAACCGTAAAGTACAGTATAGGTGTGACCCAGTGTATCACGATTTTTGCAATCGATTCGATGGTACAACATAACAAACCTGAACTTTGTAAAAATGACAATATTTCCCACTGTAAAAACAGAGGCGTATGTCCCCTCGTATCTCAATATGTCCCCTCGTATCTCAATATGCACCCTCGTATCTCAATATGCAGAACGAGAAGTCAATTAAAAGTGACTTCTAAGTCTTAAAAAAACAAAATTAAACGTGACCTTAAACTGCACCATTAGTATAATATTGGTTATAAACTGCAGATATGTTGGTAACATTGTCAATTATCAGTTATTAAAAACTAATTCATATATATAATATATTATATATATTATATATATAATATATATATATATATATATATAATATGTGGGGTCCCGCGTCTTAAGGTACCTAAGGGCCAAAATTAAAATTCGCCAGAAATCGCCTCCAAAGTTCAGCAATATTTTCGCAATAGTATATCTGTTATTAATTGAGGAAGAACGTTCATTTTTGGCTAAATTAGAGTTAAGTTCTAAGTATGCTAATGAAGATGTTGATGAGTTTTTGGAATAGATTTTCATATTTTATATTCTATATATATTTTTTTTATTTTTTTATTTTCTTATTATGCCGAACTTTGGGTGAACTTTTGGCTGGCGATAGAGGTGAAAAAAGTAGTTCGCTTCATAAGGTTTTCAACCATACTTCTAGTGTCGTAAGGTCATTATAACCCAACCCACGCGATAAAGGAAGGGTGAAAATAGTGATATCCATCAAAAACACGTTTTCGCCTGTGGTGGCGCTTAGGTACCTTAAGACGCGCGACCCCTCAATTATATATATATATATATATATATATATATATATATATATATATATATATATGAATCAGAATCAGAGGTCCTCAGCTCAGTACCACAGGGAACGGTATTAGCTCCACTACTCTTCATAATCATGCTAACTGACATAGATGAGGACGTTACCAGAGACAGCACAGTAACATCCTTTGCAGATGACACAAAGATCAGTCGAAAAATACGAAAACCAGAAGACATAGGATCTCTACAAACCGACATAAACAAAATTTACAAGTGGACGGAAGACAACAATATGAAGTTTAACACCGAGAAATTTCAGCTATTATGGTACGGAAAAAGAGAAGACCTAAAGTCCATGGAATATTATACCCCAAATGGACAGGAAGTCCAGAGAAATTCCAGAGCAAAAGATTTAGGGGTTGTAATGACAGATGATGCGAAATTTGAAACGCAAAATAAGATAGCAGTAAACAGAGCAAAGAGAATAACGGGTCAGATATTGAGAACTTTTAAACGAAGGGATAGGAATGTAATGATCCCTCTACTGAAAACCCTGATAATACCCAAACTGGAATACTGCTCGGTCCTAACATCCCCATATAAAAAAGAAGACATTAGACAGCTGGAGGGGATTCAAAGAAGTTTCACAGCCAAGATCAATGGGTGCAAAGAACTAAATTACTGGGAAAGGTTACGAGAACTAGACCTATATTCACTGAAAAGGAGAAGAGAGATACACCATTATTTACACTTGGAAAATAATGGAGAAACTAGTCCCTAATCTTACTCTGAATCCCATAACTCCCCAAACAACGGTGGAAAGTAGAAGCGGTAGACTGTGTCGTATTCCCAAATTGAAGGCGAGACAGGGAACATCCTTAACCCTGAAAGAAAATAGTTTTGTAGTGAGAGGACCAAAACTATTTAATCAGTTGCCCAAAGACCTAAGAAACACGAAGGGAGTTGCAGTGGAAACCTTCAAAAGAAGACTTGACGCCTGGCTCAGAACAATCCCCGATGATCGGGCGTACCTGGCTATGTGAGGTGGAGAGCGCAAGAATCCAACTCACTACTTCACCAGGCCAACTCGAGAGGAGGGGCGACACGCTTGACCTTCGCGAAATGAGAAATCATCACGTGGAACCTTTGTAAGGTTGTAAGGTAAGGTTATATATATATATATATATATTATAATACTAATAAAATTTGAAGTTATACAGTACATATAATCCTAAATCCTAATGTACTGTACATAAATAAGTACAAATGTGAAAATAGCTCGGTAAAAATGTTGCTGTAAATCATTGAAACGACTCCATTTCACGCAAATAATACATGAACCTACTCTTGTCCACTTCCCTTTAATCTTCATTTATAAGGCAGTGAGACACGGACAGCGAGGTAAGACGACATCGTGCATAGAGAAATTAATGAATTGGTGATAGCGCCTCTTTAAAAAAAGAGCAACCGTCTGGCTTTCCCGAAAGATGGTTTGGATTGGCTCACGCGAGTGTGACGTCATTTGTAAGTCACGTGGGCAGTCACATTTTTTTCCCAGAAGATACTCGTGGGTCTATACGTATAATGCTCGAGGCGGGGGGAAACCATATTAAAGAATTGATGTACTGTAGAGACAGTGTAGGCGATCTTTGTTTTATGACTTAATTCGGTGCTATAAATAGCAATATTGATCTAAATCTACTCGGAAAATTAAACTGTACATCTGCATTAGATTTTTTTTAACAGTTTCCATAAAATTATGCAGAGTTTTTATTTTATTCACTTTAACGGTAATTCACTTCCTGATTTTTATTCCGGAAAGTTATTTTATGAATGGGAAATGGAACAAAATGGAAGAATTATAAACATTTTAGTTTTTCATTTAAAAATGTAATAAAAGAAATTACTTTTGCTCATTAAACTGAATGACAGTTATATTACAGCTATATCAGTTATATTACAAAAATTGGTGCTACTATAGCGTGCGGTCTACAAAGATATCTTTAGTCTACAAAAGAATTTGCGCTGAAGTGACCTGACCTGACCTGAAATGACTTGACTTTATCTTTGGGGACGAATGTGAGGTGAAGGCGGACTATAAAAGGGGGAATCATGAAGACAAATATTAGTTCAATTACATTAAAACAAACAAAAAAAATTAAAAGGCAAATAAAACAAACAATTCATTCTACAGGGTGTCCCATAAGTCTGGAATCACAGGGTAAAATAAGTAATTCATGTTTTTCTGTTTATGCAAGTGCCCATGATGTCTTTGAGTAAGGAAGAACGCATCCAGGTAATTCTGCTCGTAGGAAATTGGAGTCAGAGGGAGGTCGCTGAGGAATTTAACAGATTGCATCCGGACCGCGCGCCGATAACACACAGCTGTATCGGCAAATTTGTAGCAAAGTTCAGGGAAACGGGATCCATAGGAGATAAACCACGCAGTGGACCTCCGAGGACATCCACCAACGATGACACAGCCGCTACCATCCTCGCTCATTTCACAAACAGTCCCCAAAAGTCTCTTCGGCGTTTTTATTGCCGTTTTTATCATTTTGCTCTATGGTTCCAAAATTACGGAACACCCTGTATGAGATATAATGCCCAATTAGGTTAAATGAATGCTCTTGACAATTGGTTAGGTTAAGTTGTGATATTTTCGTTAGTTTTAACGAAAATATCACAACTTAACCTAACCAATCATTAAGGGCATACAGTTGACCTAACCGGGCATTCAATTAACTTAACCGGGCACTATATCCCATAGAATGAATTGTTTGTTTTATTTGTCCTTCAAATTTTTTGTTTTCATGTAACTGAATTTGTAAATATGTTGTAGACCGCACGCTATAATAGCACCCAAAAATTCATCCTTAGTTATTCTATAGAATAAATGCATTTATTATATATATATAATATTTATTTATTTATTTATTTATATCGGTGGTGGTGTGGTTAGCATCACTGACTACGAATCCACCGGCCCCGCCCCGACTGACGCAGTCGGCGCGCAGCAAACCCAACTGTTCATACTTCCAAGCAATAAAATTGGTTGGTAGATAAATAGGTACCCTGGGTAGCCTAGTGATTAAGACTCTGGGTTGCTGATAGGGAGGTCATGAGATCGAGTTCGGGCGAGGACTTTGTAATTTCTAACAACCCGTGGTGGGTCGTTGTTCGGATTCCACGTTAAGCTGTAGGTCTAAGATGGAGCAACAAGCTTGACCTTCGTCAGAATGAACATTTCGGGCGGAAGCAAAACCAAGTTTAACGAAGGTATATTAGTATAAGTAAAACTATAGATAGGCCTGTATACGGACGGTTTGTGATTGCAAATAATTTTAGTTTTTGGTCCAGTTTGTGTGGAGCAAACTGGAGGAGGTAACGCGTGTGTGATTGTGATTGATATAGGTAAATTTGTGCTGTCTTAGGAAGGAAACACACAAACTTACGATGCATCTTGCTCCGAAGAATCCTGCGCCTGGATTGATGATAAATGTAATACAAACTAAGGAAAATTGCGTGAAAACGAATACGGATTTGGATATTCTTTGAATTGGAATAACAAAGAGCATTGTTCATTGTTGCTTTCAGTGATGATAAACTACGTACGGAGGCCTCGTCAGTACATTGATCCCCTTTACTTTGCAATGCTGTTGCGAACTGCTCGTACCATAAAATGGGTGTACGGGCGGAATGATGCTCCATGTGAAAAAATGTTTAATTTTTCATCTTGCTCTCATTTAAGCATTAAACTAAGAATTGCTTGAACATTGATTGAGTGAAATATACATACATACATATACAGCGTTCTGCCACAATAAAATGAACACCCTCCTAAAGGAACGGAATGGCCATGTGACACCGTCCTTCTGAAATATGATATCCTCCAGATGAAGCTTCCATTCCGAAACGAAAGCAGGACGTTCTTATCTAAGATGGATGGAATGGAAACTCCAACTGGAGGACATAATGTTTCAAGAGGACGATGCCACATGTCCATTCCGTTGCTTTACGGGAGTCTACATTTTATTCTTGCATGGCCATATTATATATATATATATATATATATATATATATATATAATATATATATATATATATATACGGGGTATTCCCAAAATGCAACTTTCACATAATTTTCTTTCATGTTAATTATTGCTGATAAAACTTATTAAAATTAAATACAATAAAATGAATTTTAAATAGTGAAATTCAGTATACAAAGTAATTAAAATTGGGAATGACTTTAATCAATATTACTCATTTATAACCTACCACGATACCCTCTGTGATAGGACGCTGAATTGTTAATTTGGAGGTCCGGGTTCGTGTCCCGGTTCGGGTTTCAAATTCCAGCGGTTAAGGCGCCTATCAGGGTCTTCCTTAGTGGTTCGGATCCCACGTAAAGCTGTCGGTTCCCTCCGTCGTATGACCTTAGATGTTACGGAGGAGATTAAACCACCTTTATATTATTATTGTTGTTAACTCCGCCTTGATTATATATATTGTACCGTCTGACACGATTACGATAATTTCCACTTCAGTTTCTATAAAGCGTCGTAGTTACTTACTGAATCGCCATAACGGAGATCCTGCTGAATATTATAGAAATAGACATTCTTTTTAAGATTTTTTCTACTTTTTCTGCGTACATTTAGTGTCCGAAAAGTCTTTACCCAATGATCATTACATTAAATTACTTAATTTCATCAAATAATTATATTAACTTTTGATGTGAATATGAGCAAGATTTTCAACATGTCGTATATGATATAATTCTATAAATAAATGTATTTTATTTTAACCTATTTCTCATAAATTTCGGCCTGGTGTATAGAGAGCAGTTTTGAAGAATACAAAATGTGTGTTCAAAGTATGTCACACTATGCGTATAATATAACTCCAGTATGCAATTGAAAGAGAACTAAATTGGTTACATGTTCCTACAACCAAACTTAACATTACGTATGAATGGAAGAAAATAAATGCAGGGTATTTATAGTAAACTTAAGTAATGTTGGGGTTCTTTAACCTCCTTCGCAGCATTTATGAAGGTTATATGACCGAGAGGATCTACTACGGCTTTACGAGGGATCCGAACCACGGATCCCTATATAATCTGGACGGGGAGGACGGTCTCCCATCCAACTACTTCCCAGACCAATGTCGCTTAACTTCATTTATCGACGGGAAACGGTGTCACGACATTGGCTATGACGTAGCCTTATAGTGAACTAAACATTTATTTTCACAATAAATCTTATATCTAAAAATCGAATCGTTTTTCTAAATAAATGTGTGTGTGTGTGGTGTAGTGGTTAGCGTCACTGACTACGAATCCATCGGACCCGGTGATGGCAGCCGGCGCGCAGTAAAACCCAGCTGTTCATCCTTCCACACAATAAAGAAAGTGGTTGGTAAATAAATGGGTATCCTGGGTGGCCTAGTGGTTAAGACGCTGGGCTGCTGGTGGGGCGTGGTTCGGATTCCACGTTAAACTGTAGGTCTAAGATGGAGTGAAAAGCTTGACCTTCGTCAGAATGGACAATTCGGCGGAAGCTAACCAAATGTGTGTGTGTGTATATATATATGTATATATACAGGGCGTCCCAAAAAAATGTATACACACTTTAACAGCTGATAGCTCAATTGATGTTTCTTTCTTTCCAAGTTAAACCCATTAGAATTAATAATGGCAGTCAGACTAAGCTTTGAACAAAGGAAATTCATTCTAAAATGCTACTGGAAGTGTGAAAACGCAGTTGAAGTGCAAAGACAGTTTAGGAGGGAGTTTCAAACAGATCCACCAACGCGACTTACCATCACTCGAATTAGAGATAAGTTTGAAGCCGATGGAACTGTTCAGAATGTCCACAAGAAGCGTTCCGGAAGACCACGGACATCGACAAGCCCCACAAAGCAAGAAAGAGTACTGGAAACGTATCACCAAAGTCCAAGAAAATCTGTGCGGCAAGCGAGTCGTGAGGTAGGAATTTCAGAATCGTCTGTCCAACGCATTTTGAAGCGCTGTCAATGGAAAAGTTACATTCCAAGATTAGTCCATGCTATTAATGAAGATGATGATGATGATCCGGACCGAAGAGTGGAGTATTGCGAGTGGTACTTGGCACGATGTGGATGTGGATTGGACGAAGGGGTTTCGTAGAATACCCTCCGCGTTCACCAGACCTCACACCACTAGACTTTTTTTATGGGGATACTTAAAAGACAAAGTCTACGCTATAAAACCTGCAACAGTCGCTGAATTGAGAGCAGCCATTGAACGAGAATGCACACAAATACCAAACGAAATGTTTCGTGATGTTTGCGATTCCATTGCTTCGCGTTATCAGCAGTGCCTGGACCAGAACGGACGTCAGTTTGAAAACAGGCGTTGACAAAACAATTAAATAATGTCTGTAGATTCTATTACATTTTGAAAACGAAATGTATTTTAATAAACACTGCCTTTATAGGTATTTAAAGTGTGTATACATTTTTTTGGGACGCCCTGTATATATATGGTGGTATCAAATTATGTTTCATAAATTAGTATACATATTCAGGACGTTAACGTGAACAAAAAAGTTCCTATGAACAATCCGCAATCGCTTCGTTTCCGAGATATATTGATATTTTGCCGAGGACGATCCAATTAAAATGAAAGTCATTAAAATTTATCAAAGTTTATTTACAGCAAGTGCTCAAAATGGTTTCCCTGCATCAGAGTATACATCAGAAGTATATGCTTCAACGCGTCGTCAAAAATTTTGTCGCATACGTTCGAAAACACCTACATAGTTGCGTATTGTTTCTGAACAATATTGAGCACGTTGCTACAATTCATCTATGTTATTAACTTCTCTGGCATAAACAAACTCTCTTAAATAACCCCACAAGAAAAAGTCAATTGCATTTAGGTCCGGAGACCTGGGTGGCCATGCGACGGGAGCATGTCATTCAATCCACCGCTGAAGATATTTTTCGTTCAGAAAAATTTCTAACAGCAATAGTAGTGTGAGCGGGTGCACCGTCATGGAGGATCCACATTTGCCGTCGAACGGCAAGTGTCACGTTTTCCAATGATGGCGGTAGATCTTCCCTTAAAAAATGTAAATACAAATCTCCTGTAAGACGTGCTGTTAATCTGTAAGGGCCAGTTAATTTATCTCCGAGAATTCTGATCCAAACGTTCATTGAAAATTGGTGTTGGTATCTTCTGTCACGGATTTCGTGTTGATTTTCATCCGCCCATGGATGTATATTATGAAGATTTAGTACCCCACTTCTTGTGAAGTATGCCTCGTCCATAAAAAGAATTTTGCTTGAGAACATTGGATCTTCGCCAGATTTTCTGGATATCCATCGACAAAATTGAAGTCGCCGCGGGGGTATCTGCTGGAAGTAAATTCTGTACGGTTTGGATGTGGTACGGGTGTATCTATTGTTCCCTTAATGTACGCCATACGAAAAAATTTGACCTATTTACTCTCGCAGCTATTCGCCTCGTACTTATATGCGGATCTTGTTGGACAGCTAGAAGAAACTGTTCTTCTACACCTACGTTTTGGCGAGTTCGTGGACGTCCAGCACTCAACTGTTTTGGTCAAAACCTGTCTTGCTCACGTAGTCGACGGTCAGTTGAAAAAAATGTAGGCCTCAATGGTAATCGCCTATTAGAATACCTTTCAGCATTCCGGCGTTGGACAGCATCTGCGTTGCCTAGCATCTCTCTTAACACGAGATGCATAACAGCAAGTTCTTCATGAGAGTGACACACAAAATGAAGGAAATAGTTTTGGTTTCTAAAATGACAACTAACAAAATACTATGAAAACAAAAGAAAGATAGCTATCTAAACAACCAGACAACTACAACTTTGATAAACTTGAATGGCTTTCATTTTAATTGGATTGTCCTCGGCAAAGAAACAATGTGTCTTGGAAACGAAGCGATTGCGGATTTATGTTCATAGGAACTTTTTTGTTCACTTTGACGTCCTGAATATGTATAATAATTTATGAAACATGATTTGATAATACCCTGTATGCATATAAGGGTGGCGCAAAAGTCAGGAGACAAGTGGTTATCATTCCATAAATTATAAATTTTTTAACCAAAAGAGTAATTTTAATTTAAAAATAGTGACGACCATAGAACGGAAAAGATCCATTCTCTCTGGTTCCTTTGACTCCTGACTTTTGCGCCACCCTGTGTATAGTAAACGGTTGGATGCTTTCTCCTTTTATAAATTGGTTCTGGTGTTCGTTCCTTAAACATAGATGGCGCTTCTAGTCGATGGTTAATCTCTCTTTTACTCGTCTAACAAAAATTTTACGATGGCAATGTCATATTTACATGCTCAAAATTTTGAGTTATCCGCCTTTCACTCTGACCATAATCTGAATCTGTAGTCACCCGACCACGGGTAAAAGGTGATATATTACGAGCGGCAAATGTACGAAGCATCTTTAACGATGTATGTAACGCGCTTTACACGAAAAATAGACTGTTCCAATAATTTTCCCGTGTATTCATCTTATTATGGTAAAGGCTGCGAGTGTATTTCTTAAATTACCAATTGATGAATATTTTCTTTTCAATATACTGTACAGTGTACACGCTTCCTTAACAGATACCCCGAAATAACTAAATAAACTTGTATTTCCATTAAAATTCCACGTTGTATTGTTTTATAAATAAATTCAAGGCATAAGTATAACATATTTTATATAAATATACCGAAAAGATTATTATTATTATTATATATTATCATCATTATTATTATTTACCAAATACGTGCTTGTGGTTTTATTGAAATTTACAACCATTTTGATCCGATTTTTTTTTCAGTTAATGACAGTAAAGTTCCATTTTCGTACAAATTTGTTTATTTACATTTACACAAAAGATTAAGGAACTGAATCGAATGTAAGATGATGTTTAGAAGGTTTGGATAAAACTAGTTAAATTCATTGGGGAGTATTTTAGTATACGTTAGAGTCAATGTGAGGAACCTCGCAGTCATTTTACGTAATGCTTAAAAGTTTCAGGCGTCTCGCGTAATGCCTATGACCTTTAATCACAGACATTATTTATTACTAACCTAACAACCTAACCTTCACGAACCTTACGCTTAAGTAAATATAGATTGGAGCAAAAATAGGGGTCTATTTTTTTTTTAGGTATAAGGTTAAGTTTAGATTAGGTTATGTTAGGTTAGGTTAGGTTATTAGGTTAGGAACGATTTTATATGAATGTAGCCAATTTAGTTATCTTTTAATTACTATACAAACTATGCATACTTTGAAGATTATTTTTTATTCTTTTAAAACGCTCTCTATACACCAATATAGAATAAGCAGAGTAAAATCTTAAAGAATGACTGTTTCCACAATATTCTATACACACACGCATATATATATTAGTTTCATGTGTACATGTACATACGTGCAGTGTTAAAACGTTCACATATCAATACGCACACGAATGCATAAAAGTCCGTCAATGAAAGCTGGTGGAGGCATCTCGAACGAGAGCTGTGACCCACATTCTAAAATGGGCATCCGACGGTACACGGTGGGGCATGGGGGGAAGACTTTCGGATACTGAGATGGGGGGGGGGGGGGGGGGGGGAAGAAGGGGTATAAAAGATAAAGTATTTATTACGAGAGAAAATATTCATTTTGAAACACAGTTCACTGTTGTTATATAAACGAGTTACGTTCTTAGTCTTCTGTTTAGGTTGTTCAAAGCTCCAAATGATGATGTTATTGTTGCGTTATTGTATTGTATTTAATAATAAAGTTAGTAGTTAATAAGAGGGTACAAAATGTTGTTTGTATAAAAATTCTCGAGCTTCGTTTCCTGTTTGTAAAATCTAAAACTTTGCCAAAATGCGAGAAAAGAGGTTGGTTGAAATAGCAGCATGTGAAATACCAAAAAAAGATATTTAACAACTATATTGTATATACAACTTGGGATATATATATATGTATTTTTTTTTATTGGGGTTGTTTAACCTCCTTCGCAACATCTAAGGTCATATGACGGAGGGGACCTACAGCTTTACGTGGGATGGGATCCGAACCACGGGTCGCTACATAATCTGGGCGCGGAGGACGGTCTCCCATCCAACTACTACCCAGACCCAATGTCGCTCAACTTCGCTGCTCTCCGGGAAGCGGTGTTACGACATTGGCCACGACGTAGCCCATATATATATATATATATATATATATATATATATATATATATGAAATTATTTCACGAAAGTAACACGTGAAAAATGTCATTAGACGAGGATGTCATTAGACGAAAGCGCTTGAGCACCACTCTGTGTTTCCTTTCCTTCGTGGTTTTATTCATCATATATATATATATATATATATATATATATATATATATATATATATATATATATAATATATATAATATATCGTACAAGTGATTGGATTGGAATAATTGAGGTGTTTTAGAAATCAGAACAATGTGAAAGAAATCTAATTAAAGCAGCGTGTATTAAACATAATTATTAGCAATTTTAATGTTAGTTCCGGTACATATAACCTTAATAATGATTATATTTCCATCATTATTTTTAATCAGCGGAAAAACAGTTTTCCACTTCCTCTCAATAATCCGAGGGGATTACATCCTCAGTGAGAGTTTCTGATAAGGCATCTACAGTATATGTAAGCTGGAGGGTACTCGGCTGAATTTTCCGTTTCCCACAAGAGAAGTTGAAATATATTCGAAAGTACTCGGAGTGGATATTTCAGAATAGACGACTTCAAGCATTTAATGTGAATTTTAGCTATATATATATATATATACATTTAACTGCAAACACGCAGTATAATTAACGTAAAGAACGACGCTTGTATAGGAGATATTCCGCGCAAGAGATGAGAGAGAGAGAACGAAACAAATGAAAAAATGAGGTAACCACCCGGGAATCGAACCCGGGATCTTCCGAAGATCCCGGGTTCGATTCCCGGGTGGTTACCTCATTTTTTCATTTGTTTCGTTCTCTCTCATCTTGCGCGGAATATCTCCTATACAAGCGTCGTTCTTTACGATATATATATATATATATATATATATATAATATATATATATATATATATAATATATATATATATAGTTTTATGGAACTGTTTGACAATCTAAATTCTTTAATGTAAACCTCGCACATTGATTTGCATATTTATAGAAATATTCAGTTAATTTTAAAAATTAATAATTTTAATTAATATATACTCGTAAATTCAAAGTAGCCAGCCACTGTGGTGCCTCACTGACTAAGGTCGGGGGTTCGATTCCCGACAGTACTGGTTTATAATAATCCAGAGATCCGCATTAGTCTGACCTGACGAACCTATTATCATTTGGTCGACAAGACCTGACATCGATACTCTAAAAAACCAACTTAACCTAACCCAACCAATCTTAATCTTTTCTGAATAAATCTAATCCACAACAACTTGTCAATTTTATGTTAAGTCTCTCTCTCTCTCTCTCTCTCTCTCTCTCTCTCTCTCTCTCTCTCTCTCTCTCTCTCTCTCTCTCTCTCCTCGGTATGGGCCGCAAGGCCTTTTGAGGTACTTCTTTTCCTTGTAACTCTCTCTCTCTCTCTCTCTCTCTCTCTCTCTCTCTCTCTCTCTCTCTCTCTCTCTCTCTCTCTCTCTCTCTCTCTCTCTCCACAAATAAAAGAATAGAACGAAACAAAACCTTATCACTTTGAAGTACTGTATTGCTTAAGGGGGAAAGGATTAGTGGATCGGGGGGTGAGGGGGATAGTAAAAGTGGGGGAAGGGCGTAGGCCTATAAATCAAAAGGTGGGGATTTTATTGTGGAAAGTGGCAAAACAAACTGAAAAAGCAATAGAAAAGCGTCACCCTTTCTGTTATAATTCGAAAGGATTTTTCATGCTCACACATTTTATTCTAGTTGTTAATTTTCGGTGTGTGTGTGTGTGTGTGTGTGTGTGTGTGTAATGGGAAAAATTTAAGGCAACGCTTTTGATATCTCGGAACATTAATAAAAAAAATATTAAAAAAAACTAGAAATGTTTATTGTCAGAAAAAAGATATGTTGGTCCTGATTAAGTTTGGTTAGGTTAGGTTAAGCTAGGCTAGATTAGCGAATACCTCGCTGTTTAATGCCTTAACAGAAAACAACCTTCATACTCTCAATTACGTTCGAAACCCTTATCACGTCTTTCTCGATTCGATGTCACTGAGGTTAGTCTAGGTTAAACTAGGTTTGGTTAATTTGTGTTTTAGATGTGTGGATTTAAAAAAGTTGTTACATGGGCATCTCCGCATAAGTGAGGTGTGTGTGTGTGTGTGTGTGTGTGTGTGTGTGTGTGTGTGTGTGTGTGTGTGTGTGTGGTAACGAGGTAACCTGCATAACCGTAGAAGGTTAACTAAAAAAAAAAACCATATACATACACAATACTGTTCAAAAGTTTGGAAATACCTCTAATACTGACTAAAAAAATGCTCCATATTCTTGTTAAAATCTAGAATTTAGCAACAGATGTTCCTAAATAGCACAATTTTACTCGTTCACGTTACGCATGCGCGATATAAACAGTAATCTATAATGTTATCAGTTAATTGTCTGAAAGCATCCTTACATCTGCATCACTCGGGTATGATATCCCTCGTTCTTTTCATTGGAAATCGATTGTTACCGGGTTTTTCATTCTGTTTATAACTACGGGACAATAATTGTGTTTATAGAATGTTTTCAATATAATAATGGTACGTAATGTGTTTTATAAACATTCCTAGTTTCCTACATCACGTACCGAAATAATGATTGTTTTGAGTTCTTTTACAGGTGCGTTCAACTGATATTTCACGTGAATGTCTCAGTACGACAGATATAATAAGAGATATTCGTAAAGATCGTCACTTTACGAGAAGAAAGCTATACTATTAAGATAAATTGTTCAAAGCTAAACATTTCTGTAAAAGGTGCGTGGCACTATCAAGCGCCATCTTGAAACAGGGACAACTAAAGACAAACAACGAAAGGGAAGGCCAAGAAAAACTACGAAATCTCAAGACCAGTACTTGAAGGTTACGTGCTTAAGAGACAGAAGCGTCATAGCTTGCAGCAGGACTTTAATTCTTCACAGGGCACTGACGTTTTGGCCTTAACAATACGACGTCAGTTGCGGGAGGAAGGGTTGCACGGACGAGCTGCTGCCATAAAACTCTACCTGAGACCAGGAAACAAGCGTAAGAGGGTAAACTATGCACGAAATCATGCCCACTGGGCATTAACTGATTGGGCGAAGGTACTGTGGACGGAGGAGTCAAAATTAGAAATCTCTGGGTTTAAAAGAAGACAGTACGTACGATGACGACAGGGTGAGAGATATTATGTGCTTACAACCAGCAGTAAAATATGGTGGGGGCACCTAATCAAATTTTGTTTTGGGGGGGGAGGGGGTTATCCACAAGTTCTTCTGGAGTTGGCTCCCTTCTGAAAATCGATGGTACTCTAACTAAAGAGAAGTACAAACAGATTCTTTAACTGCATGCTGTGCCAGATGTAAAGCGTTCGATTAGACAACGTTCATCTTCCAACAAGATAA
>JAJOZX010007520.1:207500-214678 GCA_023014485.1 Bathynomus jamesi
AAGGAAATAACGTTCTACCCCAGCCTTCTTTAGTTAACCTTATAAGGCTAACTAACGAAAATATCACGACCTAACCTAACCAATCGTCAAGGGCGTACAGTTGATTTAGCTAAACAAAGAAACAAGAGACAATGGGGAACATCTAGAAATACAGGGTGTCTCAAAAGTCACTATCTATTTTGAAAAATAATGGGAATTACGAAAAACTGGTTTAAGACATGAAAAATATATTTATTTCAAAGTAAGTGCCACAAAGAATTAGTGCTATTTATTTATCTGTCTCCACATGGCGACCATCAGTGTCTCTACAGAGCTCAAAGCGATAAGTTGTTTCCCGGAACACACTTTCCAGCATTTGAGGTGTTATTTTCTGAACTGCATCGGTAATACGATTTCGAAGTTCGGCTACATCACTAATTCTTCTACCAGTGTACACCTTAGACTTAATGAAACCCCAGGCGAAAAATCTAATGGTGTTAAATCGGGTGAACGTGCTGCCCATGGTTGTGTTTCTCCACGACCAATCCAGCGACCGGGGAAGCGTCTGTCAAGATAATCACGTACAATTATTGCATAATGGCACGGTGCTCCATCCTGCTGAAAAACTACTGTGTCAAGAATGCCATCTGTAAGAAGTTGAGGTTCGAGGAATTGTTCAAGCATGTCAAGATAATAAACCAATTAACTTTTTTTAAATACACAAATTTGCACCAGAAGTACATATCTTTATGCCAGCATAGCATTTTTTAAAAAACATCTAATGTCACCGAAATAGATAGTGACTTTTGAGACACCCTGTATGATAGATTCTTATTTATGTGAATTTCTGTTAAGAAGACAAAAAGGAAAGGACATTTTTATTGAAATCTTAAATGCAATCTCTACTTTTAAATAAAATAAACGGACTATAACTCTCTTGTTATTAATTTCTCCAAAATGAGATATATATTACTGAATTCAGCAAGTAAAACTACAGTAGAAAATAATATATAATTTAATTTTTGTTGCTGGGGTAGAAAGGAAAAGAGCCGGCCTCTCTCCATAGCTGTTGATCCGGAGACTAAATCATACAATTATATTTTATATATATATTTAAATTAATCGATGCATTCATTAAGTGGAAATATGAAGTTTTATAATATATATATATGTAAAGAACGACGCTTGTGTAGAAGAGCGTCCGCACAAGAAGAGGAGAAAGAACGAACAAATGAAAAATGAGGCACCTCCCAGGAATCGAACCCGGGATCATCCAATTGCCGGTTGGACATGCTAACCACTACACCAAAGTCCTCGATCAGTCAGAAGTCGTAATTCTCCTACATACGAGCGGAATCGAATGCCCTGAGGGGGGCATCTTTTCATGCCGTACATATATACATTTTAACTGCAAACAACACGCAGTGAAAATGTATATATGTACGGCATGAGAAGGTACCCCCTCAGGGCATTCGATTCCGCTCGTATGTAGGAGAATTACTTCTGACTGATCGAGGACCTTGGTGTAGTGGTTAGCATGTCCGACCGGCAATTGGATGATCCCAGGTTCGATTCCTGGGAAGTGCCTCATTTTTCATTTGTTCGTTCTTTCTCCTCTTCTTGTGCGGACGCTCTTCTACACAAGCGTCGTTCTTTACATTAATTATACTGCGTGTTGTTTGCAGTTAAATATATATATATATATATATATATATATATATATATATATATATATAAGGGTGTGCGATTCTGATATTTTTATTTCGATTCGATTCGGCCACTTGTTTTCGATTCGACTGCGACTGTGCACTGCACTCACCTATACTTTACAATTTACATGCACCAGCAACAACATACTGAAAAGCGTAATAAACAACTGAATCCAAAGAACTGGTCCAAACTTGTTACACCGCAAGGCGCGCGCACGTGATTCTGTGACATCACAAAATCAAAAGCTAACCATGCGCATTGAGTGCGCTCAGATCTTCATAAAAGCGTAATCTCTCAAATATCCAACTATTTTAAAACCTTATTATATTATATATTATATTATATATAATAATAATATATATATATATATATATATATATACCTTCAACTGCAAAGAACACGCAGTATAAATAACGTAAAGAAACGACGCTTGTATAGGAGATATTCCGCGCAAGAAATGTTCAGTGAATCCGTAATTTTCATTAGTTTTCTTTGAAATCCTTTCACCGTATAGAAAATTTACTTAGTTGTGGGGTGTGAAAAAAATACTGAAATCTCACCATAACTTTGGATTTTACAGCCAAAGTTCGAGGTCTCCCTTTTTATCTCGAGGGGGGAGTGGGAATTTATTCCGAATCCAGTGTCAATTTGAAAATATTTTTCGATTCGTGGTTCGTGAGGGATTTATATCCATCATAGTAGACAGACGAAACGGTTCCAATTTGTCTAATTTGAATTTGAATTTATCTAAATCCTGACAGTGAATCGGATTAAAAAAGGAAATTATAGCGTTTATATTCATTTATACGTTGAGGAAGAAAAGTAACGTTGTCAACTTCCTATTCATTTATTTATTTTATGGGGGAAGGGGGGGGGAGGGAGGCCTCACAATATTAGTATATTTTCTCAGTCTATTTCCATTTAATGCCATTCCCATTTTAATCTTGGCTCAAGAATGAAAATCTTAAAGGAGGCAATTTTCAAATTGATCCATTCCTATTCGCGATCTAGGATTTCCCACTTTTTAAGTTAGATTTTTCGTAGAAAATACCCCTCGTGCCCGCAACGTGTTACGGTCTATTTCTACACTTTCCCGAAACAGGAAATTCTCTTCCTAAATCTTGAATTTACATTCCGTGTATTCCAACTCGAGGACCGCGAATGAGAATGGGAATAACTGAGTGGAAAGCAATCGTTCTTTACTCGTACAACAAATGTTGTACAATCGATGTAAATATATAAAAAAAGGTTTTCGGAAAAATAAAGTGAAGTATCGGTGTCCTAATTTGTCAACTTCATTTTTCAAAGCTTTCAGAGCTGGCTACAAAATAGGAAACGTTATAATATATATATATATATATATATATATATATATATATATATATATATATATATATATATATATATATATATATATATATATATATTTGGTTTTGCTTGCTTCCGCTCGAATTGTTCATTCTGACGAAGGTCAAGCTTGTCGCTCCGCCTTAAACCTGCAGTTTAAAGTGGAATCCGAACCACGCCCCACCAGCAGCCCAGCGCCTTAATCACTAGGCTACTCAGGGTACCCATTTTAACTACCAATCGTTTTCTTTATTGTGTCGAAGGATGAACAGCTGGGTTTTGTCGTCACCGGGTTTCGATCCCGGAGCCGATGGATTCGTAGTCAGCGACACTATTCACTACACCACCGAGGCGCATATATATATATATATATATATATATATATATATATATATATATATTATATATATATATATATATATAATAATAATTTAATTTACTACTTCATATTTGGCTCTCTGTCAGAACTTAAAATTGTTGAAGCCAATTTTTGATGAATGAATAATAATTCAAAAAAGAATGAAAATAATAGAAAAAGAGAAGCACTATTTAAACTTCATTAAACATATTTGTCGAGTTAATTGTGTTTACAAAGAAGTGCATAAAATATATATATATGAGAGAGAGAGCGCAAACTCCCATTCTTAATTAATAAATAACCGCATGCAATATAGAAATATTGATATTTACGATATGTGATGAAATAGAAAACAATAAAATGACAATGGGAAAAAAAAAAAAACTATTCACTAACGGGACTGGAATTCTCTGTCTCTTCCGTCGCATAACCGAACAATATCCACACGAAAAACAGTTACAACCAACCAAGTTCAAAAATGGCTTCCACATTTGACTCATTCTCACGAAGGATATTGCTGCCCTATATTTAGCACATGAAAGGTTCCGTCTCTGTCTCTGTCTCGATATATATATATATATATACACAAATTCATTTACCATTACTTATTCGGACTATAGTGGATTTAATTTTCCCAGAAGAGTTCCTTGTTCCATGCACGGTCTGTGTTTAACATATATATATTATATATATATATTTTTTTTTTTTTTTTGCTACGGAAGTACATCAAACGTGAAAACTGAATTACCTGTACATGTTATTCTAAATCTTTACCTGTAATGAAGGAGAGAGAGAGAGAGAAAAGAATATTAGAACGGTTTCTGGAAAGGGGGGGGGGGAGTAGAATAGGGGGCCATTAAGATGGGGTTTTTGGGGTGAGTTAGGAAGTGTGCATCGAAAGAGAAAGCTTACAAGTGAATTAATGGGGTTGACGGGTTGACGGAGGTGGTTCTGAAAAAGGGTTAGAAGAAGATTGTTCCAAAGTGTTATTAGTTGGACGGTTTAAAGAGGTTTACAATGCGTCATTTAATCATGGTTTAACGCTAAAATATATTACTACTATCATATATATAATATATATATATATATATAATTTTTTCCAGAACATGTTCTTCTCTTTACCTCTACTTATCTATCGGTCTAGCTATTCATTTGCCTATATATATATATATATATATATATATATATATATATATATATATATATATATATATAAAGGGAGGAAATAAATATTTTCTCCCTCCATTTTAGTTCGCCCTCCCCTTCTCCTCCTCGCCCTTTGAAGTGAAGTGCGTTCAGGAGAAAGGGGGTGGTCGCTCTGCGTGTGTCTGTGTGTCTATAAGTGCGTTGTTCTCGCCCTTTAAGTTAGTCGATCCCCGGTGGAGGAGGATTGGCCACAAATCTTGATTCAACCGCTGCCTCACCTACCTTCAGTTAGTTTCTCCCGAACAGCCGACGCGAAGGGTTCTACACCAATTGGCTGTCTCGATCGTATATGTATGTATATATACATATACAGTATTCATATATTCCTGTCTCGCTCCCTAGGTGCCTAGTAATAAAAGCCCAAGGCTGGCACTGGACTTCGTACGGGATTTAGTTACCAGTGGTTATGTATATACAGTATATATATATATATAGAAAGAGAATTATCGGAGATGATGTAAAGTTGAATTAACTCATTTATACATATATCTTTCTACATATATAATTTGTCCTGCGTTATCTTCGTTAGTTACCAGGATCATACGATGTTATTCAAATAATTTAAGTTACCAAATTCTCTAGTTACGTCAACCAAGCTTCTGATACCCTTACTACCAGTAACGACGGTCTCATTGCATTTGTTACCAGTGGCAAATCATCGTTACCAGAACGTGTTTAAGCTTACTTTAATTCACGAGTTTACTAGTGATCGTAGTGTCGTGCGTTTAATGATTTTAACATAATGACTTTCACCCAATATTAACTAAATGAACACTAATAAACTTAACGTTTGTTCGGGTGCCTACGGAATTTATTTTGTACAAACTTAGTGTTGAACTAATTACCATATTTTACTCGTAGTGCTGAAAAAAAAAAAAAAAAAATTCGCAGAATCTGAAAATTAAGGAAGAAAAATATATATATATATTTTTTTTCCTTTTTGTTATTTTAATAATAATAAAGTTAACTACGACTTTTACTCATACTCATACAACCAAGTGACACACACCACCGATGGTTGATATAGCTGTTGGAAACAATCGCACATCTGGACCGATGTTAACGCAAGGTAATTTAATAATAATACTTTTCCAACGATGATTCTACGTTCGAAAAATACAGTTTCAAATTTGTGTGCGCGAGATTTCATTCTCAAAATTCTAGCAAAGGGGATAATTTAGGACACCCTTTTCTTACTTTAATATTAAATATACTTCATATATATAAATTTCGAAAATATTTTTTACACACGATTATTCGGATAGCTACCTGAAATACTGTTGAAGTCTCTTACGGATATTTGGGGGGGGAGGGGGGAATGTTGCTTTTCTTTCGGAAAAAGTTTATTTATATATATATATATATATATATATATATATATATATATATACACGGCCTGGCACTCAACTCGTGTTTTGCCATTTTGTTTCGTTTTAGAAAGTTAAGAGCTATATATACAGTATATATACAGGGTGGCGCAAAAGTCGGGCATCAGAGGAATTTTTTTTTTTTTTTTGAGGTAGGGGATGGCTGCGAAATTAACAATAGACGAGAGGGTGAGCTTGGTTTTAATGTATGAAATACCAGGTACAACAAATCTGTACAATGAATCGGTACAGAATTTAAATTCTGTACCGATTCATCGATTTGTTGTACTTGTACCTGGTATTCCATACATTAAAACCAAGCTCACCCTCTCGTCTATTGTTAATTTCGCAGCCATCCCCTACCTAAAAGAAAAAAATAATATACTATTACAGTATAATCAACACTGAAAATTTCTATGATGCCCGACTTTTGCGCCACCCTGTTATATATATATATATATAATATATATAATATATATATATATATATATATTGTTGGAATGAAGGTTGTTATTTCGTAATTAAGTTGGAAGCTATTATGGAGTTACAAGCAGAAAGTTTTTGCTTTATCAAGTTATCTCCTTATTTTAGAGAACCGTTATTTTTCGAGTACGTTCAAAACTGTTTAAAATCCGCGTCAAATACCATCAAATACAGTATTATTGTTTTCGTATCCACACTAATATAAAAATTTATTCTATTTATATCTCATAATTTAATTTAAAAAAAAAATGGAAAAATAAATTTAAAATTAAAATTTATTTCGTGGTAAATATTGAAATAATTCCACTAAAGTCAGAAAAAAATTGATTATTTAGGATGATAATGATAAATTTTATTCGCAGGATAGAAATCCCATAATATATATATATATATATATATTATACGAACG
This sequence comes from Bathynomus jamesi, assembly GCA_023014485.1. Lineage (NCBI taxonomy): Eukaryota > Metazoa > Arthropoda > Malacostraca > Isopoda > Cirolanidae > Bathynomus > Bathynomus jamesi. The sequence goes on from JAJOZX010007520.1 coordinate 214,360, forward strand.
AACAAAAGAAGCGTCCAAAACATTCCCTTTTCCCCCGAAACCCTATTTACGTTCCCCTATAAGGGGCGTGTTTTGGTACTTTCCCTCCCCCGCATTTATCCTGGTGGGGGGAATGGTGAATGGGGGATCGAATCCCGTTAGTCAAAACCTTTCTAATGATTCGTTTGGAGAGAAAATTCGCCGAATCTTTTTTGAGAGAAAAAATTAGGACAATTTTTTTTTTATTTTTTTTTATTTTTTTAAAGATTTAAAATGTGGTTTTTATTTTTTTAAATTTTAATTCACGGTTTGTGGTCAAACGAAGGAAGGAATTATTTTG